>BMAO01027586.1:0-21786 GCA_019973975.1 Trichonephila clavata | reverse complement strand
TTGTTTCATGCATTTGTTTCATAATACCCTGATTTAGGGGTGCGCAAGATTCTAGAGATAAAAAGCGGAGACAGAGAGTCTGACTGCCTTTTCCTCTGAAAAGGGGCTAATTTACTTTTAACATTTATTGCAGACATCTGGTCAAAGTGGTTCAATAGTATCCGCTTAGAGGTGTGGTCTTCCGAGAAAACAATTTGAAGTTGTATTTTTGTTCCATTGAACACAAATGAGAAAAAATTTGCGAGTAAAATCAAAGCTAATTTGAAAGATTACCCCGTCATTTTTCTTAAATCATCATCTAGTTCGAATTATAACAATAATATAAAATTTTTCATGAAACTAGTTTAGCTGTTAATATTTTTGTTTTTTAATCTTTTTTTTAAAAAAAAAAATACGTATATTTCCGAATACGGTGAAAATTGTTTAACACGAAACTGATTATTTTGGAAATGAAATATTTTTTCGTGTTAAAGGATATAGTAAAAAAACAAACATATTTCACCAAAATTAAGTTTATTAGAGTATATTTTATTTATATAGATCTAAATATTCATGTATCTAATAAAAATCAATGAAACAAAAACATTCATAAGAACTTAATGAAATTTATTGCAAAATTTTAAATTTTTTGAAAAGCAAAACATTTATTGAGTTTTTGGAAAATAATCTGATGAAAAAAATTTACTAGTTAACAATGGCGTTACGTAGAATATTAGGGCCTCCATGCAAAATCAGATTTTGAGCCCCAAGCCATATCTTACAAAGAATTGCAAAACCGTAACACACCGGGCTTTGCCCCCCCCCTACACACACACACGTTGCGGGAGCGTACATTACGCCACTGATATCAAACATCGTTTTGCTTAGAAATCTAGCAAATCTTTCAATTTTGAATTTCTTTGGTAATCTTTCTTCACGAGATACAAATACTATAGGCCCAGACCTAGTTAAAGTCTGATAAATTAAGGCCTTTGTGCAGAGGTGGATTAAGCGGCTGGATGGCCACCAGGGGCCCTAAACTTGAGCAATTCTTACCACAAGATTTGTACAATTTATATGCACAGAAGGCTTCACACACAGCACATTTATACATCTTTATATTTAGTACAGTAAGCAGGACTTCTTTAGACTTCTTGGGGCCCTTTCGCAAAAGTAGACCCTGAGCCTCTGCACAAATGTAGGCCCCAACTATGACGCATAAAAGTAAACAGTGCGTAGCATACGTTGTCAAATACTCGTACAAACCCCAAACAAATAAATGTGTATGACTTACAATTGCACAAATCGACTAGGCCTATATAAGGACGACGGTCATCACATGTAGCCAGTTGACATATTATCCGAAATTCCAAGTTTTAATTTCCAATTTTTTTAAAGTTAAGGTTTATCTTGAGCAATTGAGTTTTAATATAGCTATACATTTTATTACGAGATTTTAAGTTTAACGAACCTTTTCACTATTTTAGTTTATTACTCTTGAATTCATGGGCCTCAAACCTTTTACCGCCAGGGTCCTCCAAATAACTTAATCCGTCTCTGTCTTTGTATTGGAATCAGATCTCGAACGCCACTTATATAAATGTCGAAGTCTCAGTGTTATTTAAAAAAATTATTTCAGGATATTACTGGAATCTGTCATTAAATGTAATTTTATAATATATAAAGAAAGTTTTTAAAAAAAAATTAAAATGAAATGAATTTAAGGCATCAGATAATTCAGTGTTATAAAAAGGTTTTTTTTTTTCGATTGGAAAACACCATAAATTGTATTAAAATGATTTCATCCTATATATGAATTTCACAAACTCCCCGGTTATTTCATTTCATACCTGTTTCAATAAAATTCATCAGGTTTAGAAAGTTTTATTGCAATTTTTATATTAATTTGCTTGCATTAGAATTTATATTTGGGTTATGGTCAGGCTAAAAAAAATGGGCTTTCCAAATGCGCTATGGTTTCGAATCTTGATTTCATTTCACGACCCTTTGTTTTGAATATCGTAGTATGCTTCATATTAAACGAAATTGATCCTTGCAATCCTTAGACGGCGTAATATGGATGGGAGAAACGAGATACGTGTAACATATTTGTCACTAGCATTTCAGAAATCCTGCGTCGCCTATCCAAATTAAAATTTTCAGTTGTTTTTGATTCCAAACCATTTATTTATAGTACTAATATTACCTTTAATGAATATGTTATGTGTATTGAAATCAGTAATTCAAGGAAGAAAAATTTTGAGAAAATCCCTTAAATAGTATAAATACTTTACTGTAATAAAATAAAATTTTCTGACTTACAAATTTATGCAGCATATAAAACGAAAGTCATTTTCATTTACATTATTAGGAATAAATGTATGCATTCCATATGATATTGTCAACCACGTTGAAATATTTAGTGAAAACATGCACAGATTATCCAGAATATTAACGTTTTTGACGAATGTTAACATTTTGACTTGAAAATAATAAATTAACTTCAATTTTTTTAATTAATGGTCGTTACAGTAAACGTCATCCTATTGATGCGAGCTGCTAATTTATTTTTCACTACTTTTCACAAAACATCAAATTTAATCAGTTAATTCCATTTATTTAATACTTAAATCCGTCAAAATATATTTTATATATATTTTTTAAAAAAATGTTAGTAGTACTCAGTGGCTTAAAGTATACCTCCGCAGGGAGGCCCAGGATTCAAGGGGCCCCATATAGACTGACTGATGTCGAATAAGTAATCCTTTGTAAAATCCGGCTTGGGGCTTAAAACCAGACTTTATAGAGGGTCCCTAATATTTTCTGTGAGACAATTGGTGGTACTTAAAAAACTTTATAGATGACCGCCCTTCCTTTGTAAGCCCATTACAACCAAATTTATAAAATCTGAGAAGTCCTAAGTTTTCGTATGTATTCTAAGGGAAAAATCCTTAGTGCTCATCTTAAAAAAATCGCATCTATATTTATATACGAAATATTCACTTAAACTTTTTGCTAGATATAATTTAACAGAAATGTGTTTATAAATTTTGTATAACATATTTTTTACGGTTCAGTTTTATTAATTAAAATGTTTGAATTTTACTATTGCTAAGTATTTTATGCGTGCTTCAGCATTGATTTTTAAGAACTTTTATGTAAGATTTTGCATCTTTAATTTCTAAATAAAACATAAAATTTGTACTTTTAAAATCTTTTAATTACATGTTTCGAAAATAAGATATAAATATTTGTCATGCATAACACTGTTTGGAGCTTCTTGATTTTACAAATTTCTGTGTGCATGTGAATATTTGGTACATATGATGTTGATTGTATTGCGATTCACGATTACTTGTAACAAAATGAAGGAGAAATTTTTGAAGCTAATTTTTGAAAAGGCATATGAAGCTTTATTTATCACTTTTTTTCCCTGTTAAGTACAAACTTTAAAGCATCAAAAAAATTTTTGTTATGGAATTATTAAATTTTTTTCAATAGCAAAAAGTATGAACACAAAAAGAATAAAAACTGATTGGCTTTCTTCCTTTTTCACTAGATAACTTTTGAAGGATGTACATTATAGTTCTACATTCTTTTATAAAATTGAAAACGGAAGAATGCTTGTGTATTCTGAAAAAAAACCTAAAATTTTAAATTTATCTGCTATTTAAGTATTTCTTAAAATTAAAAACAAATTTAACCAATTCAGAGAGAAAATCTTTCCTTTCCTTGTTATTGTTACTAATGCCACCTGTCTGACGTAGTCAGATCAAGGCCCACGATATTCATCATGGCATCGGGCTAGACTGTACGCCTGTCGTTAACCGTAGCTTTGAGTACCATGCAGGTGACAGTACGATTTGCCTCGGTTCCACCCCAATTTTGAGAGAGAACACCTTGAGAGTAGTCAGGGGCCTCTCTTTCCTTCCCTTTGTGTATATGATGTTGCGAATTTACTTATTGAAAATTTTTGTTATTTCTCAATTTTTTTCATTTTTCCAAGTGTTACTTGAAAATAAGCTTCAGGTTCAATGAAAAATGCGTCTTAAACTTACACAGGAAGCTATTTCTTCTTGGTAATTTTTTTAAATAACAGTATTATTCATAATAAGCTATTTTCCTCTTCGAGTATTTCGCCACAACTCGTATCTGTAATAAATAGATTTATGTAATTTTGTCCCACTCCCACTTTTGGAGGGGTGTTTTTTAAAAATAATTATAATATTGTATCATTTTCATGTTGATGGCTTATTTTTTGTATCGTTTCCTGTCTATCCCGTGTTAAATCGAACCTGGGTAATCTCACTAAAGTTTACTCAGGAAAACTCATACACATACCTGTAAGTAGTATGTAGCTTTACTTTCCTCTGTTCTGCGTGAGTGAATATTAACGTCGCACTGTTCATACGAGGGCTTTTGGAGACGAACCTCGTAATTTTGAACCATGGTCCAGTGACGAGGACGATGCCAGAGCTGGCATCCCCTCTCCTAACTACCACACCACACCAACGGGAGGACTTTTGAGCTCTCAACAGATTTGACGTGCATTGCGCCCCTACACGGCGGGTCTTCAGTGGTACTGGGCACGAACTCATGACATACCAGCCACTAGTCTGTTACCTTGTCCACTAGGCTAACACGACAACTTCCTATATTCTGCGGATCATGATAAAGGGCTGTTGTTAAAATAGCTTTGTATATTTAAATTACTAATATATTTTTACTTGATAAAGTCCAATCAAAATAGGACCCTCGGTGTTTTTTTTTTGTTTGTTGTTGTTGCACCAAGGCGTTTGGTTACCTAGCTACGCCCCTGTTATATAACTCTATATTAAATAAAAAATATTAATAGTGTATTTCCAATCTGAACAGTCTGGAGAGTAAAATGTCAAATCAGGTGTCATCTTCCTGAATTCATCGTAATTTAAAATTACGAAGTTCGTCACCTCTATACCTCTCACGTTGTTTCGAAGTGCGATATTAACAAAACAAAAGACCAGCCAACGAAATTCAATCAGAAATTAACGAAAAATCTATTTGTTAACTTTTTTTATATTAGTTTCTGTTCACATCTATATTTTTTATTGCAGAGAGCGTAATTACTGTTGGATATTGATTAGGTTTGCTTTAAAACGTTTCTAGCCTTCTGTAATAATTTTTAAAAATATTTTTCAAAAATTGATTCTTACAATGTATAAAGGTACTTTCCCTCCTTACGTGTTTTTAAAAAATTTATATTTTTTGGGGGGAAGGGGAAGTAAAAATTTTAAAAACAATGAGTTTAATTAATGATTTTAAAACATTCATTTTTTAAGTAAGCAACTTAAAAAAGAACCAGCAAAAAAGTAAACGAAAAAATTCATATTTTTTAGAAAATCTAAAATATATATATGTACTACTTCTATGGTCATTTTGCTTTGACCTTTTATCTCGCTATAATCTTACATGAAGTTTTTTCACACACCGTCGAATAGTTATAAAAATAGACTTCTAATAGAAGCATG
Source organism: Trichonephila clavata (assembly GCA_019973975.1). Classification (NCBI taxonomy): domain Eukaryota; kingdom Metazoa; phylum Arthropoda; class Arachnida; order Araneae; family Nephilidae; genus Trichonephila; species Trichonephila clavata. The sequence continues at coordinate 16,300 of BMAO01027586.1, read as the reverse complement.
ACTTCGATATAATTTCTTATATTTTTCATACAATAATATTTTCATTAAATTTCTCACAAATAAATTGCGTGGAAAAATTTAATAAAAGTGTAATAGCGATAATATTTGATGTACAGCATAGAGAGATGCATAATAGCAATTATTTTTCAGTATTGATTCAAATGTCTATTTTTATGTTATTAATACTTTACAAAAATTCAAAAAAAAAAAATTATTAATCCGTTTACATTAAAAATATTTTGCGTTGTAATATAATTAAAATATTCGTTCTAATCAAGATATAGAGTTAAAAATATCTAGCCAAAAAGAATAAATCAGGGGAAAAGAAATGAGAAGAATGGTTCCCACGTTTTTTAACAAGCTAATTAAGGCGCGTTTGTGTTCGAGTGTCGGTGTCGTAAAATAGCCCCCTCCCCCCCATGTGAATCATGAGATGAGTGAGAAGTTTCAAAGGAGTGGTCCCAGGGCCGATCCTAGGGTGTCGGCCGCCCGCGGGCGAAGATCAAATGTGCCGCCCCTCGAGAGAATTTTTCAGATTTTGACTAACACTTATATTTAATATTTATTTATATAATTACTTATATAATACTTACATATTAGTTACTTGTTATAGTATTTAAATAACTAATTATTTATTGCAATACTTATATATTTAATTACTTTTTATAATATTAAGACATTTAATTACTTATTAAAAGGCTTATATTTTTAATTACTTATTAAAATGTTTATATATATAATCACTTATTACAATACTTTTTATTTAATTTCTTACTTAATACTTATGCATTGTGGTTATAAACTCGTCTACCCGTATAAGAGTAAAAAGTAAAACATTAATATATAGAAATGCAAACATAAAATTTGAAGTGCAAATTTTTTTGTTGTCAACTATTAGGTTATGGTAGCTGCAAAATACTTTTAACAGAATAATAAACAAGCAAAAATATTACTTTTGAAATAAATGTAGACATTTTATAATTATAAAAGCAAAACAGTATTTATTCAGAAGATGAAATCTAATAAAAAAGTACTCAAGAGAGAATAGATTTCTTGAAACGAAAAGTGTATTGATCAGTCATTCTACAAAGGCTACTTAATAATAAACTATCAAATAATTTTTGTGGCATTCTGAGAAGCAAATCTGTCAAAATATTTTTGGTGTGAAATCAATTTTTTCAAAGATATTGGATTTAATAGAGAATGTGTCCAAATCTGGATATCTGTTTAGAGTCAGATTCCTAAAAGTTCCTAGAAAGAATTCTAAACTATATACCTTACTATTTCAGTAGTGCTCACACACCAAATTACAAACTTTATTTGTTCTGTGAGACTAATATCTGGTGTAGATCAAGAATTATAGTGTAATATTTGGCTTTTAGCACAATGTCTCTTATCTCATTACGAGTAGATAAAGCTAAAATATTAATTATTTCATTTTGAAAATACTGCACTAAGTAGTGTGGAATACATTTTTATTTTTGCGTTTAATCACATTATTAAGGTGTTCTAAAATAACCGAATCAAATTTGTCCATTATCTAATGGCCTTTAAAAATTACCATTATCTCAACTTCCTACAAGTAACTCTGAATGACAAATTTTGACTGGCTAAAAATTGTACTTCAACTATCATTCTTTCAATGATGACGCGCAATATCTCTTTTTCTCTGGATTGTATACATCTTGTTGTTCCGCGTCAATAGTACAGTTTTTTTAGTTTAGTATTTAATTCGCTCCACGATCTGATACAATTTTAGAGTATTTTCATCATTATTATATAAATAATAATGAAAAAAGTTCATTTCTCAGTCCAATAAAATTCTGTCTTTTAGCTTCCTCAAAAAATGTCACGTCGGGATATTTTCGATAATATTTAAATATTAACACATGTGTGTGCAATCTTATTTGAAAATATATTTATAATAATTTTACTAAGTTGATCTCTCTTAAGCTTAAAAGAAAGAAAACATTGAAACAACTCAATTAATACTGACCTAACTCACAAACTTTAAATATTCGAAAATAATTTTTAAGAACTGCCTGTTCAATACTTCGATCAGCAATAGCACATTTACTAATAAGAATATATTTATAATTAGAAAATAATATTGCTAAATTTCTCTTGGTGTATAAAGAGAGAGAGAGAAATAACCCATCTATAAATACGTGCTATATTGACATAGCATAATGATTCAGAAAAATTATTCATAACCGATGATTCAAAAAAAAAAATTAAAATTTACAATAAACAAGACAAATTGCATTTTTTAATACTGGGAGCAGTAATGCACGTCTCGTTCTAGTAGTGGAAGCTGTCATATGAAAAACAATTTAGCGTCAATTAATATTATTTCGATTAAAAATCCAAAAATGAAATTGTACAAACCATATACTCTTACCTACAGCTGTGGATACTGATGGGTGGCTTGGAGGCTGGAAGGCTTAGATGCTGATCGGGTTTGAAGATGGTCCCTAAGACACATGCAATTTGTGTATTCCCCTTGTAACTTGTTGACAGGATGTTGTCGCATTCCTTAGTTGGTTGGGGGTCACAACGGCCGGTCAGCAAAGTTGAATGGACTCATAATTTGGAAGAGTCGTCGCGAAATTTGTAACTCTGCGCTTGGTTCCTGACCAATGGCTAGGCAGGACCAAAGGGCGTGCGGATGAAAAAGGGGGTAATTTGCCCCCACTTAAAAGGAGGAACCGGGACATTTCTCGGCAGATTTACAGAGATTTAGAAAGAGATTTTACAGATTAGCAGAAGACAGATTACCATGATTTCAGATTAAGAGAGTTAAATTTAGGCCGTCCAAGTACCACCCAGCTCCATGCCTCCGTTTCAGATAAGTGGAATGTTGTAGTATTCTTATTCTTAAAATTTAATAGTGTATTTATATTAACCCAGTAATGTTTTAAAAGCAATAAACGAATTTGATCTAATTAAATCTGAATTATTCATTTAATCTCATTGTTTTTTAATTGAGTTTTAAAGTACTAACCACTAATATGATGCAGACATAAGTTAAATTAATCGAACCTGCGTAAGTCATAATATGTTAAATTAATGAAGTAATTGTAGCGCTGCATCAATACGTAAAAACAAAAAGATTTCATTGACACTAAAATAAGCCAGTTTTCTTTTAACGGAGTAATATTTTCAGGTAAAATCTTTATTCACTTCTTATGTGAATTTATTTATTACATAATGTATACACACACACACACACACACACACATATATATATATATATATAATATATATATTATATAACAAAAGAGCTTTTTTTTTAAAACTAAATATATTACTTTATGGTTCGCTTTACATGAAGTCAAATACAATAAAATATTCCGTAATACTTTATATTAATAGGGTAAAAATATAATAGTACCTTCCAAAAAGGAACCTTGTGTTTGATACAATATGTCCTAGAACCAGAAATTTAAACCCACCAGACTAGACATTGGGTATTTAGTCCTTTAATGCTAAACAAGTTAGTTTAATTAGAAATTCAAGTCGTAATAATCTTTAAATAAATGATATACAAATAAATACCTTAATCACAGGTTTTTTAAATTTCAAGTTCTTGAAAAATGAAAATTCTTAATAGAAAAAGTTAAATTACAGTATAAATGTTTTAAATGAGTAATAAAATCTTGTATTTATAGAATTTTATTTAAAATATTCCGTTGTATGAATCTTTTTAAAACCCAGTGCATTGTGTCAGAATAAGCCATCATTTTTATTTTTTATGCAAACCCATAGGAAACGTGACCGCAAGAGGTGCAATCACTTTATTACATATTCTGTTTTGTCTTTAAATCGAAGCGTAGAACAAACAATGTTGTAATTTTTTATTTCTCTGTTCCTTTCCTCTGTTAAATTACATTGGTTTATTAGGACAACACTATATTTAATTTATTTAAAGATAAACACAAACTTGTCTTCGAAATCTTAAAATTTTACAAAGCAAGAATAAAAATTTTTTTTTTAGTATCACTTAAATAGAATGGTCCTTAATAAGAGGAAAATACATATTCAAAGAGACCGGTAGCAACATTAATTGCGCCTTATTCGAAGGTGTACCTTACAGGAGTTACTTCTGTATTTGTATATTATTTCAAGTCTTAAAAATTAATAAATAATTCGAAATTAAAAACATAATTACCTGTTGCTATTTCAAACGAGATAATTTTAAAAGACTGAGTTGAGACAATTTCAACAAGCCAATTTCTTTAAAAGAGAGTTTGTTGATGGTAGAGATCAGAAGAGAGTTTGTTTCAACTTCAGGTAACTCAACTTCAGGTAACTCTCTACTCAGAGTGAAAAATAAAACATCTCCTGAGGTTCGCTATCTTCCAAATATTTTATTACCTCTGTCCCCCTTCGGTTAGCTGACACCGGACATGCTATGGGTGTCCGGAATGTCCATTGTGACCCCAGTCCGAGATGGGGAGAAAGTTACAGAAGATGGTATAAATATATCAATTTTCATGATTTAACATATACTGCGGACTCGAACCTCGAGGGTTTAACAAAAAGAAAATTGGCATTTAAAGTACATAGTAGAAAATCAGAAACATTAAATAAAAAAAATTCCAGAATCTCAATACTAAACACAAACACATAACTGGAAATAGCAAAAAAGATAAATCAGATACATATTTAACTATGAATTATGTCAGTTAAACAGTCAAATATTTAACTGTGCATTTAAATATGTGTTTTTTATCCCAAAAGATATTTATAAATTTTAAAGGTAAATAATAACTCTTTTCAGCAGACATAATTTTTAATTGTATGTAAAAGCAGAATCTAGAAGAACAGCAGTTTGCCAAATGCTAGTCTAAGCAAAATAATCTGTTTTGTGCAAAATTGTCACCCTAAACGTAGTAATTAGGTTTTTCCACTAACGGAAATACATCAAAATTTCAAAAAATCTAAAAACAAGTTGCTTTTAAATATTATATAAAATAAGGGGAATACCGTTTTTTATTTCATCCATTTCCCATTCAGCATCGACTCAAACATTTTTAGATTTTTAAACGTATGTAATTACATTAAAAATTAAAAATGCATGCCATGTAATTATTAATAAAACTGAAAACGGTTTAAAGTAATAAAAAGTGTTTAAATATATTTTCATCCATACTCCTTGCAAACTTAGTATAATTTTGTGAGGCAAACATACATTTTAAAATCTACCTCTGATCTCCTACGAAATCTCCCAAATATTTTGATAAATAATTTTCAAATGTAGATATTAACGAAGCATGTAGAAAAAAATATTTCGAAGGAATAAATAAATATTCTAATGAAAGAAATTATTAGAAATTCGAATACAAAGAATTTACTTAATTTATAATAAATAAATATGTCACACTATCTTTACTTTGCAGATGCTATTACTATCTTGATTTTTTATTTTCAACTTTATCATATACACAGAGACAAAAATTCTTTACCCAAATTAAAAGTTTTAATTTTTTTAATGAAATTAATCTCTTTTTGGACTAAAGGATTCCTGATTCTATGCTCACTCGTTAATGCTTTTCACATCATACAGTATATGTAAAATAAGTTTTAGGAAAAATATTTGTTTCTTATAAACTTTTTAATGATGAATTCGACTGAAATCTGCCAAAAGACCATCAGGTAAACGTCTTAAAAAAGGAAGTTTACTGGTAATATGCACACCAGGGGCAAAGCTGTACACAGTGTGCATGAATCGCTAAACAACAGATTCAGATTCAGACAACAGAAAAAGATTCAGTTGCAAGATGTCGATTCATCTTTTATTGAAAATGATGATGGTTTTGATTGCTATAGAGTCTGACAAAAATATTATGTGTACAAACATTCAAAACTTTGCTTCTTGCAAAAAGTGTGGTGGAGATATTACACTAACAGAACAATGTGTAAGAGGTTTGTCTAGTGTTTTTTCGATTGAATGCAAGAACTGTAGTGACTTATTCTCGTTTAGAAATTCAAAAATGATGGGTGAAAGAAAAAATATTCCTGAAATAAACAGACGTTTTGTGTATGCGATGAGGACAATCGGACAGGGCCATGCAGCAATGACAACTTTCTGTGGTGTCATGGACTTTCCTCCACCAGTTGCTGAAAAATCATATAATAACGTTATAAACAAACTACTATTGTGTAGTAAAGAAATTGCAGAAGCTTCAATGCAAAATGCAGCTTTGGAAGAGGTGACGTTGACAAAATTCTTCTGATATAGTAATTAGTGGAGATGGAACGTGAAAACCAGGCTATATTCTTCTCATGTTGGTGTGTGTGCTGCCATAGGGGACAGAACAGGAAAGGTTATTGATGTGGAAGTGATGTCTTCTTACTGTAGGGGATGTGATTCTTGGAAACAAAGAAAAGGGTCACCTGCTTACAAAAAGTGGGAAATTCTTCACGTTAAAGAGTGTTTGAAAAACCACAATGGCTCAGCTAGCATGATGGAGACTGTGGGAATGGTTCGTATATTTCAGCGCTCAATAAGTCATCGTTCTGTGAGATATACTTCTTACATCGGGGATGGTGACTCCAAAACCTTCTCATTTATTACTGCATCCAATCCATATGAAGAAAAATATCTCCGTTTCAAAATTTGAATGTGTTAGACTTGTTCAAAAAAGAATGGGAACTCGTTTACGAAAGTTAAAACAATTGAGTTCTAACTCAGTGATGGGAAGTCAATAGTTGGAAAAGGAAAGTTGACCGTCAGAATGATAGACTTAATCACATCGTACTATGGAAATGCAATCCGACAAAACAAAACATGCCTTTCAGATATGCGAAAAGCATTTTGGGCTGTATATTTCCATCTGCGATCAAGCGACGAAGAACCATTGCACAGTTTAGACACAATAGTAAATTTTCCAGTGGCAGTAATGGATGCCATAAAACCTATATTTAATGATCTGTCACAACCTAAACTCCTACAAAAATATCTAGGGGGTAAAACCCAAAATAATAATGAATCGATTAACTCATTAATATGGAAGTTATGCCCGAAAGCTTTAGGTTGTGGTTGGAAGATTGTCGATATTTCGACAAATGAGGCAATTGTCATTTTCAATGATGGCAATCAAGACAGAATAAAAATTATGTAATCTCTTGGTTGGACTGTTGGTGATTTTGCATAGAAATTTGTTACACTTGTGGATAAAAAAAGAATTCAAACTGCACGGCGACATTTTAATCTCGGCACAAAGGAAGTGCGACAGGCTAAGAGAATGCACAATTTAAAGCTACCTGTAAAAAATTAACTGAAAAAGAGGGAACATCACATGCATGTGGCGAATTTTTAACAGAATCTTGGTAATACACTGCATTCTACCATAAATAATTTAATATTTATAAAAAGTAGTCATTAATTAAGATATGGATTGTTTTTAAGTAATATTTATGAAATTTTTAATTTTATTTTGAAGAAATGAATCACTTTGTTGTATTTTGATTATTTTGTGGCTTTTGTTATCATTTTGATGTTTCTACTGCCTTGGTAAAATATATTTTTTTAGTTACAATAATTTTAATAAATGGATGTTTATTGACTAAATAAACTTCACATTAGTTTTAATTTAAATTTAGTTATTATTTGAATAACCAAAATAATATATATATAAAGCTGTGGTGAATTTTATGTTTGATGTCTATTTTCTCTGAACGTCTATTTTCTCATTACGCGCAAGATATTTTCAAAACCGTTCCTTGGAAGTTGATAAAATTTTTACTGGAGATTCTGACCATATTTGTACTTAAAGTGACGAACCAGTTTGAATTTTTAGTGAAAAAATTTAAAATTATTAATTAAAAATAGCAATTTGTTTTAATTTAAAAGTTAAAATTTAAACCTTTTTAGTTTACAGTGTTGGTTTTAAACCTTTTTTTTACAAATTTTAAAACAGTGTTTCATGCTTCGTCATTTTAAAGATGAAACAATTTTACCAGCACTGAGCAAAAATATCATCAAAAAATATTGGAAACCTTTTTTTATAAAGCTGCGAGCAATGCATATCACTTTCGAAAAGAAAACCAAAAGTTACTTTTGTAATTAGCCAATTAAAAATTTATCTGAATTAAAAATGTGTTAATTGGATCTGTTTTAAGTAAAATAATTATCTATTTGTTTATTCCTCCAAAATTTACATTCCAGGAAATAGTAATAAAATATTATAGAGCTTTAAAGTTTTATTACATTTTTAACCATTTTTGACTTTTAAAAAGGTATACACTTAAGTACAAATAATCAAAACAATTTATAGTACATATTTCATCGATATATTCATATACTACTTTAACTTATATGCCTTCATGAATTTTAAAAAAATGGTTCAAAGAGAAGTCATTAAATCGTAATGGTTCAAAGGAGGAATTTAAAACCACACCATTCCTTATCGGTCATGGTAATATTTAAGTGTACCTCTACAAATTTAATATATGCCCTTCCAAACATTTTAGCTGTAGTATTTGTGGTGAGCAAAGTGTTGAACATCTTAGTCTTTTTGTTCAAAATTTATGGAAGAAAGAAAATCCCTGAAGGTTAAACTGCATTCTCTTAAAAATAACTGACCTCCTAATTCTTTTCTGCTTATTTCAAACAGAGCTTCATTCACACTATTTTGTAAATTTATTTTATTGTTTAGAGTGTATAGCTCCATTGTTTTGGTTTTGTAATTTAATTTCGTAACGTACTCTTTTGTCTTTGTAACTTATTTGTAATTGTTATTTCATTTGTATCGTAACTTTTGTTTTGTTTCCTTTATTTTATTTATCTTATTTTGTTTGTTTTGCTTCTGTGATACATATGGTACACGTAAATTATTTTATCTATTTTTAATTTAAAAAAAAGGAGTCAGTTATTTCTGAAATTTTAAGACGATTATAAAGCCACATTTATTTTTCAGAAGTATTTGAGCTATTTCTTCTTATTAATATTAATAAGCTAGTATTATACATTCGGTTTACTTCTTTCATTCTGTTTATGTTCATTGTATAATGCCTTTCTATAGCATTAAATATCTAGAAGAGGTACACATGATTCCAAATACAGTCTACTCTCGCTAACTTAAATATTTGATAATAGGAACCTATCTCTTACTGGAAGTATATGCTCACCCTTTAGAAAACTCGTGATATTTCGAACTAAAACAGTATGTTTTGGTATACTCAATATTTTGAAGTAAAACCTGTGGCTTTCTAGATTACATTACGCTATAACTGGAAGTTATCTTTTATAAAACTCGACCATATTTAAACACTCACTATCATCTAGAGTCCTGCAGCAAACAGATTGTAGTTTACATGTTTAGTGTTGTATTGTCCCTGCGTGTCCATCCTAAACATAGACCCTTTGAGGATCTTCTGTCTGCAACCCCTTCTTTGTGTTTCCCGGTTCATCATGCAAAAAGACACTTTTATTGTTTTCCATCTTCAAGTGGAGAATAGACCGGCTGCACCTGTTGTAAGCAGTCCATATATTTTGTTTATGCGTGATCTTGCTACACGTGCTCCAAAAGGATGATCTGCTATTGTGAAAAAGTGATGCATAGGATAGTGCATTTTTAGTCGGACTGACATGACGCTTTATTGCTCATCTATGTGACTTATAGCATGCACTACTAAATAGGACATGAGTGGGATTGAAGTCTGCCTGAAGAATCAATGGTGTTGGGGACAGTATCTGAGGAAACTGGGTGCGAGACGATTCTATTTCCAACTAGGAATGGACGAGATTTGGAGGGACGTGAAAGAGTCCTGTTGAGAAGCTAAAAATATGGAGTAAAAACTAAAAGGAAAATAGAGATAAAAATGAAAAAAAAAATTTTTGAATTTTTCAGCGGACTCATTAGACGAAAATAGCCCCAACCCAACGTCAATAATATTAAGTATACTCCATAGCTGAGTGGGAAACTGTGTTCTTTACTTTTAGTAATAGTTTTTAAAACATAAATCTATATTCTTTAAATGCAAGGCTTTTAAATTCTGTATAATATGTACAATTTAAAAATACTTTAAAATACGTGTATACATATGTACAATTGTCGTTTTGTTACATAGATTATAATTTAAATGTGTTAGAAAAAAAAATTTTGTGTATTTTGTGAGTTTTTTCCTACCCTCTTCATAATTTGAACTCTTGGTAATTCGAAGTTTTTAATTGGTCCCTCCAACTTCGAATTATCCAGTTAACTACATATATATGTATATATATATGGATAGATCTCTCTCACACTTTATATATATATATATAAAGAGAGAGAGAGAGAATATCTATATCTATCTATAGATAGATATGCACACGTAATAATTCGGCCGTTGGTAGAGATTAGTTCAAATTAAATCCCTTTTTTATGATTGTTGATGTTTTAAATTTGTTGATATTGACGAGGCAGTCTTTTATTGCTGGAAATCTCTCTATTATGAGGATTATTATTATATATATATAACTATATTATACATATACGTATATATATATATTATATAAATTATTGATATCTAAGTCCTAGCATTAACTTAGCATATACTTATGCCAGTACCTGTCGCCTCTTAATAAAAAAAGGGGCAGAACTCATCTAATTTGTGTTTTCTAGACACATTAAAGCAATGTAATTTTCCCTGTAAATAAATCAAATATTAACTTCCATAATTTTCTGAATTGCTATTAATTGGTTCATTTTTATTTATAGAAATTCAGGATTTAATTTCTCTTGGGACTTTTTCAGTATGTTAACTATTTCTGAGATTTATTCAATACGTAATACTGTAGAAGAACAGCGCCGCCATAAGTAATAAAAGGCAATGCAACCGGAATACATTAGACTGATACACAATCCATTTCCAAACATATATGTAAGCTCTAACACACAATGCTTTTGTACAAAAGCAGACTTGTCAGCAATGCCGAAACTTAGGCTGACAAGAGCGATACGTTATTAAAAGGATGGGAATAAGAAAAGCAAGAATCAGACGCTGAAATGCCATTTAGTTTTATATGCTTTTTTTTCTATTATATGAAAAGAAAAGACCGAGCGGGGGAAAAAAAGAGTACTTGTGGTCCAAAGAACCGAGAATAAGACGTCAACAACAAAGACAGACATCAATAGATGGTTGGGATTAGATCGACCTGACAGTCGATAATGCAGCAGTGAGAGTAACATTTATCTACAGGAAGAGGATTAGTGTATGGCGTAAGAAGTAGGATTAGAAAGATATTTTTCACGCATGCGTGATAGGAAATGTTCAAAAAGTTAAATAATATTGTTACGCGAAATCTTAAAAGATCAAAATATTTGATAAAATATTTAGCTTTAATAGTATTTGCAAATGAATTACCCAGACACCACAAATAAAAAGTAAAAGATATTTCTAACAATACCTTACAATTAAAATCAGCAGTGTGTCCGGAATAAGCAATGACAAAAGCATATTATAATTTGAATATACCTGAAAAAGGCCTTTTATACAGATACATTACAGTATCTTCTTTCAAAGATGAGAACGTTTTCTTTTATTGTAGGCTGTCTTTTAAACGGAAGAATATGTCACGTTTTTCATTTTTTTATCCAATGTACTAATTACAACACCTATTTTTTTTATAATTGATGGAAGTAATCTCTTTTAATGTCAACTGAAGATTACCACCTTAAATTACACATTAGTCACTTTTATGCAATTATTATTTTTTTTAATTTCTTAAAAGTACTTTTGACATTTATCTAAATGCAACGAAATAAAGCAATTTTGTTTTTATAATTCAATAATTATACTTTAAATATAAATTGAAAACATTTTTTATAATAGAACCTGATAAGTTGGAGGAATTGTAAATAAAATTATTTATTAATTAATTTAATATGAATTTTTTTAAAGCTCAGAATTTATGTAATCAAGTATAACTGTGTTCTTAATAATTTCAGGGAAAAAATATATTTAATATGATGTAGAAATTATACGTTTTATACCTCACAAAAAAAATTCACCCAAAAGGTTTATTTTCTACAATACTTTTAATGGTGATACTTAAGCCCAATGAGAATTAACATGATGGAGGGAAAACTACATTTCTGCTGGGATTAATGATACAAATTACTTTTAAATAAAATCCTAAATTTGAAACAAAAAAAATTCAATGATATTTCAGTTTGAAACTTCCTTTTTTTTTCAGAAAAACTTTAATCTTTTAAAAAATATTTCTAAGAGTCATATTTTTTTTTTCTTTCTAAGAATAATTACACAAGAGAATTATTTCTGATTCATGAATAATTTCTTTTTTTTAAGCTGCAATGAAAATAAAATTCTCCTTAATCTTAATTATTTTATTTCCAACCATTTGACGATAATCCATTTTGGAATTAGATAAAAATTTACTTTTTTTTTTACATGTATTTATTTTTTTTTCATTGTTTAAAAGCAATGTTACTTTAATTGCCCTTCTATTCACTAGATCGTTATCATTTATTAGAGAATAAAACTGAGTATTTTAATTGAATTTGGTACGAAATATTCAGTACGTGTATGCATATATAGAGTATTTCAGTAAGGCGGTTACAAATTTTTAGAACGGATAGTGACTTAGACTATGAGAATCACATAGCAAGGCATGGTCGGAAACTTTTTTCTGCCGCAGTTGTGACGACTCAGGACACTACAAATACTGAACATAAGTAAAAGGAGAACACATTTTTACTATTCTTAGAACAGCATAAATGTTGGGAAGTTTGTGGCTGGTGTAGATTGGCGCTATATAAGTCGAAGCATTGTTTGCCTAGTGCATTGGCTCATTCGATCGCCAGAGAGACTTCACTTGTCTTGATTACTTCTTCAGGAGGTACATCAAGTCAGTGGTGTTGGAAACTCCAAATGACGGTGCTAAGGACCTTGCTGGACGCATCTCTGGAACTATTTGGGAATTCTAGGACACGCCCGGTATTTTCGTTAACGTTTGATCTTCAATTCCTGGGAAATGTGAGGTCTGCATCATGGTCTGAGATCTGATTTCGAATATTTACTTTGATGAGGATCGCTGTTTCTTTAATGTTCTTTATTCTTAGTTTTTTTCCTGTACTAAAGGATAAAAAACATGTTTTCTCCTCTTATTCATGTCCTATCTTTCTTGTGTTTTGCGTCGTCATTACCGTGCCAGGAAAGAGAGTTTCCGACCAAGCATTGCTTATATATATATATATATATATATATGATTTTCAATCATCTAGGTTTAATCTATCTGTCCTGACAGATTGTTTTACTAATACACCCTATATATAATAAAATTATAATATATAGTTTATAGTTTTATAATAATTTTTTTTGCTAAATATTGTAAAAAGCACACTTCTATCTAATTGATGCAATGTAGAAGTTTGAGAATGGGTCTCTTGCTTTACTTGACCATGATCCAAAATTGTTAAGTCAGTTGCCAATAGAATCAGAGAAGGTTCGAAATGCGACGTTAATTAACAATTAATCAACTCAAAATCAGTGCAAAAATAGACTATTTATGTAACAAAATTTTCGAATGTGTAAGAAGAATAGGAATTAAATACTAAAATGTAGATAAGTATTAACAATATTCATCCAAAACATTCACAGGTTTAGCGAGACTCCCGCGTGCCATATCAGCTTATTTTTTGCTGAAAATTCAAATAACGATACCTTATGTAATACTCTTGTGCGTTCTCGTTTGATTATGTTATGATTAAGTGTCTCTCATGAAAACTAAAAATAATAAAGATATACGCAAAGTTAAGAATAAGAATTAAAGGAAGTCTACTTCCTAATAAACCAATATCAAACAAATCGATTATTAACAACGTTCCAAGTCTTTACACAAGTTAGTAATTTTCTTACGAAATAAACACTCTGACTTTTCTGCATGTATTTGCAAAAAAATGAGGATTCTAGAAACATGTATTTTTTTTCTAAAAGTACAAGATTCTTTGTTAATTTGGATATTCCACAGGCTCGCTTTTTGGTACTTCAGGACTTTTCACCTTTCGGATCACTCCTTGAACAATAAATGGTTTATTTACTAATGATCTGAAATTCTAATCTAACAGCCTATGGGGAATTTTTGCACTTCTGTCTTATTTATTTTTGTCATACAGTAGTAGTTTCGAAACATTTCCTTATTACATGAATATGCTTTATAATGTAAATAGCAAAGCACCAAGAAGGAGTTATCTGAATTTGACGAAAGGCATGATGCATGTATTGAACACCAAATGTTAGAAATATCAAAGAAATTGGATGTTTTAATCAGAAAATATAGCTACAAGAACAAAAATAATGATACATTGACCGACTTTAGCCATGATGCGGGTTGTCCTAACTCGTAAATGTTGTTGGATGTCCTCTAACAGAATTGCTAACCATGCATGTTCAAATATATCAACTAGATTCGTGTGATTCAGGAACGGTCGGATTTAAATTAAATACACTTAATTGTATTATCAACAATACTAAACATCAACTTTTGCACTATTTAAATGAATAATTGAATATCATGCTTCTCAAAAATGTATATCATTTCTTTAGTGTTTGTAATCATACTTTACTCGCTACTTTAATATTTAAAAACATACTAAGATGAACCACATTGTAGATTTTACCTACGGGAAATGTACTATCCTTTGAAATCCTTCGGTTTATGAAAGTTGGTACATTATAATATACTGTTATAAGTAAAACTTAATGAGATTATGTCTGTAGAAAGCATTCTTCGCTCCCAAATGTTATGATAGCAATTATCTTAAGTAACATCATCTTACAATATTAATCATTGTTAATGACTTTTAACTGATATCTTCTCATTTTATATCCACTCATATGCTTATTTCATAGATATTATTTCGTGTCTCTTACTTACACATAATTTGAATCACAACTTCATTTCTAGTATCATTATTTCAATTGTGTCTTACCTTTACAGCTACGTAACTTATTCTAATTGTACTTTCTGTACATATTTTATGTAATGGATGTATAACTTTGAATAATTAATGAGGAGTTATAATTTAGTGATGCATAATTTTCTTGTATACAGAAAATGACTTCCAGATTGCATTCTTTCAATAACATCCGTAGGATGAATTTAGTTTCCAAGGAATATCAAAATTTTATTCTGAAAGAAAAAAATAACATTAGTTGTAAAAATGTTTTTCATTAATCCAGTTCTTATAATTCTTATAAATATATATTTTATATTTTTTAAAAAAGTAGAACGTATGTGAGATAAGACAATATGTTATTAGACTATTTTATGTGATTTAATATTACGTTTATTTTGCTTGTGAATTATATTTCTTCCTCTGTGCGTTTTTTTAAAATAAGAAGTATCTAAAAAAGTCTTATTCTAGCTAAATTACTCTTGTCAGAAGGAAATATTCTGAACTTAATTCCCACAGAAAACTATTAGCAACTTTTTAAATTACATTAAATTTTTAGTAACGCACTTATTTTTAAATGAAAATGGTTTATGTTCTTGAAAATAAGTTTTTATTAGAAAACAGCTCTTAAGCACCTATTAACACTAAGATATATACGCTCATACACATACTCACACACTCCTATGTTTATTGCTATGGGAATTTCGAATTTTGTTTGCTTTTCTGCCGAAACCATATTATAAAAGGAAAGATCTTGAGTAGAACAAAGGAGATTACTGATTCAATAATAGTAAATGATTATAAGTGACTTTAGCAGAATTGGCAACAAGTTTGTTTGGCATATTGCCACATAAGGTGACGAAAATAGCTCAAACAAATGCCTAGAAAATTCTAGAGAGTTTATTTAATTAGAAAACTCTAGGTGATTTTAGAAGGTTCTTTCATACCTTTATAAGGTGAGAAGCAATATTGGCAAATTTTTGAAGGTGATTGCGCATTTTATTACTTTTATTTAAAAGGTTGCGACTGTTATCAATTTTTCTCATTTTTGAACCTGCATTATTGTGATTCTTGTGATTTAAGAGGAGTGTGTTAATTGCTTTTGGAAGAAAAATCTACAATAATAACAAGAAGGTTTAATCGAAAAGAACTTACCTGTTAATTGTATGGAACTTTTACATATTTGAAAGACTATTAACCAAATAATAATGAGCGTGAGAGTGTGCTTGTACGCATGTGCGTGCGTATGCTGAGATATATGAATCAGTATGCCCAATGCCCACACAGTAAGATCAGGTATGAAAATGGAATTAAAATCAAGAAATTCACAGCTCTAATCGATAAATCTTTTGTAAAATGACATCAATTATGTAATGAAATGTATTCTAATCTAATCC
>BMAO01027585.1:0-22059 GCA_019973975.1 Trichonephila clavata | reverse complement strand
TTTGCTCATGCCAACGTGTTTCATCGTGGGGGTAAGCCTGTCCCCATCAAAATCTCCATTGCCAGCATTTCGGAGGATCCACAAGTCATGTGCATCACCGTGGATCATTCCAATTTGAGGACGACCTCGAAAGATGACCGGGTCAATCGGTATATCAACGAACGTCTCCGTCTCAAAAGCCACCTGCCTGGATCCGTGCCCTTCGAATACCTCAGCTTTTGCGTCAGGGGTAAATTTGGTCTGCTGGCGCAAGGCAATCGAGGCCTCATCGTGGTCAAGGGAACCGACCAGCGCAAACTCTTTGAGCAGCTGGGGTTGTTTACCATCAGCTTGGAGACGCTGCCAAAGTTCCAGGATCTCCATGACGGTACGCTACCCGATCACCTCCACGATGAGGTGCACGAAAATTATGACATTTCCGAGTGCACCATGGTCAAATCTTACCGGTTTGCGCGTTATCTACAGCATTTCAACAAGCTGCAGGCCGAATGTCAGAAACAAATGGCTGATATAGTGGAGTAAATGTGGAACATTGAACTGTACATATTGAACATTGAAATATTAAACTCTACCTATTGAACTGAACCGAAAAAAGGGGGACCGAGTCGACACAAGAGTCGACTCGGTCCCCCTTTTTTTGGGTGAAGGAAGGTGCCAACGTTGGAGGGCCTCTCTTTGAAAACTTGTACTCATCTGAGAAAACTTTTCAGAGTGAGAAAAATTTTCAGAGCAAAGAATATCCAAAACAAAACACACATTGTTTACGAAAATTCAAACTATGCTCTTTGGAAGCATGTGTAGAATAAAAATGACGCACTGTCATTTCCTCGTCACATTGTGGGCAACATATGGGATCATTTGAATGGTTATGCAAATGCCTGAAAAAGTCGAAGAAGATTTAAACATGTTTGTTGTGAGTTGTAAATGATCAACTTTGAATGCTTACAATCAGGGAATACAAACAGAACTGTCAAACTCTCAGCAGATTAAAGAGCTCAAAAAGTTTAAAACATCCTACCTCTGTAAAAAAATTAAAAAAAAAATTCTGTCTACGGGACCCTTAAGGGTCCCGTAGACAGAAATTCCAACTCTAAAACGATGAAAGCGCCCTCTTCTGGGAGGGGGGAATGGGCGTTCCTAAAAGAAAGGCCAAGTACTCATGAGTACTGGTCTTAATGATTGGAGGTAAATAGTTCCTTCATAAAAGATAAATTATATGCCTTTTTTTCTTAATTTTCAATATTTTCTTGACTTTGAAATAAACATTTTTTTCAAGCTATTATTTTTCCAAATTTGCATTTACTTGATCCCATTTTCTGATGATTATGTGCTGACAACTGTCATGATGAAAGAAAATGACGTCACAGAATCATACAAGCCTCTTCTACAACAGTTGAGAGAGGGATTCTAAGTGCAAAGGGAGCTCGAGACAGGAAACCCCCCACCTCCCTTTCGCCTTCTATTTTTGTTTTTGGAGGGTCCAGTTTACAACCAACTGAAGACTATTTATATGACAACTGACCCCTCTTTTACTGCCCACCCAATGGCAGTTTTCAATTACATGAAAACTGTGCCCGACATTCTAGTTGTACAAAGAAATTGCTTTTTTTCCGCTGTTTCGTTTCTGTTTTGAGAAACATCAGTTTTTCATTTGAATTTTATAAAAATATAAGTTTTAGTTAAGGCAAAAACTTTTATATATATATATATATTTCTATACATTCAAAACAATTTTCTGTAATATTCTTCAATACTAAATTGCATCAAAATCCTTTTTTAAACAGTTTAATGACAAGAGAAATTTATAAAATTAATGGAATGAATAGTGTAATGTGATTTAAATTATTCTCTTTCCTGAAATATTTCAGGTCAGTTCTTTATTTCCGATTCAGTTCAATAATTTTATTTAAAAACGGTTTAAGACATGTAACAAAAAAAATCTTATATAAATTTAATAAAGTACAGTGGCGTAACTACCAATGGGCTAGGTAGTGCCGTGCACAGGGGCCCTTGAGCTCAGGGGACCCTCACGCCTTGACCACCAAGCAAGTCGAACTTGCGATAATTTCTCCCATAATTGAGGTATAAATATAAAAGATTGTTACATAGCTGTAATCATGGCAACTCCGTTGCAATTTCAAACCTTGTAAGGAATTCCCCTAAATTCTTTCCTTTGTTTGTGTATAGTGTTGCGAATTTTACTTATTAAAAAGTTTATATTATTTTTCAATTTTTTCATTTTTCTAATCTTTACTTGAAAATAAACATCAAGTTCCATGAAATGTCTAACCATACATCTAAAAAAACTACACAGGAAGCTATTTCTTCTTGGTCATTTTATTTTTTATAACAATATGATTCATAATAAGCTATTTTCAATGTTTCACAATCTGGTATCTGCAACAGACTGATGTAATTTTGACCCCCCTCCTCTGTTTTTTCGTGTGTTTTATTTTAAATAATTATAATAATTTTGTATTATATTTTCTTGTTTGTGCATATTTCTTTTATCATTTCCTGTCTATCACATGTCAAATCGAACCTGGGCAATCACTAAATTCACATGAAAACTCATATGCATACATGTAAGTAGTTTGTAGCTTTGCTTTCCTATGTTCTGCAGAGCTTGACACAGGGCTGATGTGAACCAGCTTTGTATATAGATATATAGATATACATATATATATATAATTAATATATTTTTAATTAATAAAACTCCACCAATATTCTCTCTTTTTTTTGCACCAAGACCTTTGGATACCTAGCTACGCCACTGATAAAGTATATTGAGTATTGGTTTTGGGACCCACACAATTTTTTGGAAGAACAGTTTTAGTGTTGGAATTTCTAATATAAATACAGTTACAAAAAAAAAGGAACGAGTCTTACAGTAGTCGCATATGATGTGTAACATGACATGTTATCCTGGTAAATACGCAATAGTAAGATAAATCCTGGAAAAAATTAATCGGGTATGATTGGAAATAATTTTCTATCAAATAATTTTATCTTTAATGAAAATTTTATTTAATTAACACAAAGAGTCATGTAATTTTTTAGCAAAAATAAATATTCTTATTCAATTTGGGGAAGACACACACACAATAGACTTATGATGACTAAAATCTGACACATGTACTTGAGATTTTAAAGTATTTAATAACCTTTGAAAAACAACGTCAATAACAGTACCATTGTTAGCTGTCGATATATTTCGGTTTGTGTTCATTTCGAGCTTGAGCTCATCATTCAAAAAAGCTATGAGCGGACAATCGTAAAGTTACCTGACTGACAAACAGATTTGGTAAAGCAGTAATTGGTTCGGCAGTTTGTTTCTGAGAGATTTGTGTTCGTAGCAAAAAAAAAAAAAAAAATACCTGCTGCGTGGAGTTGAATTTTGTGCAATTCTTTTCGGCTGTACACCTTCAGTTTTTAATTTTTTTCTCACGTTTCTTTTGTCGAAAATCTCGCATACATTCTGCTTTGGATTTACTCGTCTCGGTAAATCACAAAATCGTTTTAAAGTTATTGTATTCCAGATTTTATTTTCAATTAACTTTTTTCACTAATCATACTAAATATTTTTCTTATTTATCACACTAATGTTATATTTTTAATATCACAAACAGAAACCAGCAATATATTTTTAAAAAGAATAAAAATAATTTAAATCAGCTTTTAAAACCGTGGAGGATTATATACCATAATGACTAAAGACGCGAGATTCCCAAGTTCAAAAAAGGTCATGAAGAATACAAAGAAACTGTAAACTCAAGTGTCATTCTCGCTATCCGATCTTGGCTTAGAAGAGGGATGGCCAACTCAAATGACCTTGCGGGCCACTTCGGAAAAACATTATAATCCTGCGGGCTGCAAACAAAAATTATATATCTTTATATTATATTTAGACCCATCACAAACATTTATTGGAATGAAAATTTAAAACGGAATGAATTATTATTGATTTCATTATTTTTCATCTATACAAGCATAGATAATTTATAATAATAATGCAAGGATCAAATATGTCTAATTCTAGCAATAGGCAGCGCGATGGAGTTACAGGAATCGAGTGTGATGCTGCGCTGCAATACCGCACACTTCTAAGAATGTATTAAAATAAAAGAAAGGTAATAAAATAGAAACAGTTATGAAGTATATTTGTTACAAAACACTACATTAAAAACAAAAATATTGTACAAAATAATCATATTTTGTAATGAATCTCGAGGGCCGCAAAATTATTCAAGGCCGCGGCTTGGCCACCCTTGGCTTAGAATTACGAAGTCTGTCGCAAATAACATATATGGCTCTAGAGCAGTGGTCTTCAAACTTTTTCAACTCAAGGAACCCTTTGAACTTGAAAGTGTTTTTGTGGAACCCCTAGAACTAGAAAGTGTTTTCGTAGAACCCCTAGAACTAGAAAGTGTTTTCGTACAACCCCATTCCAATCAGAATTTCCCGGGATTTTTGGGGAAAATCTCTATATATAATTCCTCAGATGTCAAACATTCAAATTGTGGAGTGAGTGAGTGAATATTAACGTCACACTGTTCAGCTACACGAGAGCTTTTGGTAACGGACCTCGTACTTTTGAACCATGGTCAAGTGACGGGGATGACACCTGAGATAGCATCTCATCTCTTAACTACCACACCACACCAAAGGAAGGACGCTTGAGCTCTCGACAGATTTAACGTGCATCGCGCCCCTACACGGTGGGTCTTTAGTGGTGCTGGGCTTGAACTTTAAAATTGTGGAACTATTTGCCTGTATTTGTACTTGCAGTGCATTCTTCATAGCGCATTAACTTAGAATTCATTTTGAAAAAAAAAAGCAGTGATGAGTTATCTTGAATAATATATGAAACACATGTATAAATGAAAATGCAAAATGTAGATACTGCTTTCCAGACAGAAATTTTAAAAAAAAAATTTCTGCAATGTTATTTTTAAGTTGAATTTTCAGTGAAGGAAATAAAAACGGAATAAAAACATCAGTAGCAATAGTAAATAAATTAATTGAAATTTATATGTTTTAAGAAGAAACTATTAATGTTACTAAAAATATTCTTAAAATTATGGAAAACTTTCTGATTTATTTTAAATCAATGGTATTTCATCTTCGGAATATTTGAATCTTATTTAAAATGCGATGATCAATAAATCCATTTAGTATGTGGAAACTTTCACAATATTTGAAATGAACAGCGGAAAAAGAATTTAGAAAAAAGGAAATACACACTTTCCTTTCCAATTCCTGAAATTCTGTCCTATATTCTTTTTTCGTTTAGCCTAAAGAAATAATCTTTTTTTGAAGCTGCGACGATGATCCATTTTATTTAATAACTGAAATAAACTGTGCAAAATAAATTAAAAGTAAAAAAACTTTTTAAAAACAAGCTTTTATTTAAACGCGCTAAAATGAATAAAATAAATTTTTCTTTAAAATTTTTTTACCATCAACTTATAACGTCATTACACAATTTATATGATATAAAAGCTTGTCGCAAGATTAAAGAACTCTTATTTACTTAGTTTGAAAATTTTAAGAAATTGAAATCAATCAGATCAAGTTATTTAATTTACTTGTTTATCTGCAGAGGTAAATCTCGCGACAAGCTTTTATATCATATAAATTGTGTAATGACGTTATAAGTTGATAGTAAAAAAATTTTAAAGAAAAATTTATTTTATTCATTTTAGCGCGTTTAAATAAAAGCTTGTTTTTAAAAAGTTTTTTTACTTTTAATTTATTTTTTACTTTTTAGTTATCACTGGACAGGTTTCTTAGTCTGTTCATCTCATTCAACGCATCATTGTTGCTAGGTGTTAGCCGGTTATTTTCGAACAGTCGAGCTAAATGAATTCTCGCAAAAAGGGTACTAGACGAAAAACACAATTTTTTCTTAAATCCGTAAATTTTAAGCAATTCTTTCAATCTTCGTACAGATCTTGGGTAATATTATCCTACACACGAAAAAAAGTTTTATGAGATTTTCTTCATAAATGACAAAGTTATTAAATATTAAAATGTTGAGTATTTTTTGAAAAATCGTAGAAAAAAATTTTCGACATTTTATTTTTTAAATGACTGATTCTAAAAGAGCAAATCATGAGCTGTTTTAGTACGGAATGTCGATTCATTTAAACAAAAAAAATTCATGCGCGTCAATTTAGACATTATTTTCATAAAAACGCATCGATTTTGACTTATTTAAAAAAATCGTAAGAAATACAAATATTATTATTTTGTAAAAAACATTATTCCGTATCGGGACGAAATAAATGATCTTTCCGATTCTATAATTATTTTTTGTCTGAGCTTCATAGATTAACCTCTTAAGCGGTCAATTTTTTGACCAAAACTTTCCCAAAAAAAGCCCATTTTTTTACTGCATGTAACTAAGCATAATAATTAACAGAAAGCGCGAAAATGGAAGATTTTTATTTTAATCTCCGGTTTAAAATTTTACTCACCTTTTTTTATTTTATAATTTTTGAACACAAAAACCCTTAAATGTTTGCTTTTAATAAGTACATTCTGCGTACTATGAAGAATATTTCACATATATCTTAAAATATATTTTCGTCCACTTACCAAAAAATTTCATGTTCATACCTCTTTTTCATACGATTGATAGGATTTTATGCGTGTGTGTGCATATTTATATGCACACACAATATGAAGAATAGTGTAACACTAAGTCTTATATTCCAATGGGGATAGAGATAATATCGACTTCTTTGGATTATCTATCCATTTTCCTTTTTCTTAGGCAACACATTGTACATTGCCTTGTGAATCCCTGTTCTTTATCCAATATTTTCAAGAATATATATTCTTGCCTTCAGTGAAAAATTCTCACCTTCACCACTACCAAAATTATGAATGAAGAGTAGTTCAGTACCATGGACAAACTCTCTCTCTGCATCTCCTAAAGACACACTATACTAATAACCTTATTATAGGAATAAACATGTCTGTGCAAATAAAATATAGAAAGAAAAAATTTCGGTGCCTGTACAGCGCACGGGCAAACCGGTTGTGGCTAACTTTCAGTAGCCCGTAAGGTGTACGGGCAAACCAGTTAAGGGTTTAAAGTTAGAATTTCTACAATACTCCATCTCAGTTTAACTTTGCAGCGTTGAGAAAGGTATACAATGTACCAATCTACTTGAAAAATAGCTCTACTTTTTTTTGTTTTGAATTTAAATCGAAGAAAATAGATAGAAATTTCTAAACAAATTGCATACGTTGCAGAAATTAGATTTTTACGTTGTAGAAATGTAAATATTTTTAGTCAAAGTTAATTAATACAGTCATTAGCGCAACGTTATGAAATTCCAGTTTGGCTGAAAACCGATTTTCGTCGCCAATTTTTGTCATTGTTGTAACAATAAAATTATTACAACAATGCAGATATATCCAAGTTGGCGCCCAAAATTAGTTTAACGTTTTTAATTAATATCTTTTTAATTAATTGCAATATCGGAATATAAATGGTCAAAACATGCATTGTCAGCCAAACTAAACGTGTATACAAAATTTCAGCTCAATGGGAGGAAGATATCAGCTTCAAAATTGAGTTGCAAGATTCCACCCCAACAAATTACATACATACATACATACATACATACATTGTAAGTTAAATAAAAGCTTTTAATAAGTTTTAAAACAGCTGATATTCAAATAACTTTAACTTGGAAAAAAACACAGGAATTTCAATTTTGGAGATATGTAAGAAAAGAATGCGAAATCTGATTCACTTTATCCTGATGATTCAAATGCATTTAATAAATATTAATTGTTCATTTTAATTATTAATAAAATATAACTTATTTAGTATATATAAATAATTTTATGAAAGGTGGAATAAAAAACAGAGGATAGCTTTTTGTACAAAACGTATTTGTAGTTATTTTCAAGCACAGACTCAAAATTTCCTAAGAATGATGTAATTGTAAATAGTATCTTGAATTTCTATAGATTCTTAGAAAACAAGACCCATTTGGGGGGGGGGACTTCTCTGTTACACAATCCACCGAAGAGTCATAAATTACCCCCTTTCACCAAGGGAACGCAGGGAAAATTTCATGTATCCTTCCGCAAGAAGGCGGAGTTACAAGTTTACTTTCCCCTCATTCCAAATATGCAATGCTGACTTATTTAATTATTCGCAAATAAATTAGTTTAAAAATTTTAAAGTATATGCGTTTGAAAAAGCATAAAAAATAATGGATTTCCGCTGAAAAACTTTTTTTATCCGATAACTGAAAATATTTTTATGATCGTTTCAACGCACTAAATGTAAATTTTCAAACTTTTAATAAATATTTAAAAATATTTAGAAATTTTTTTTTAAAAATCGAAATCAAGAGAAACATTAATTTTTTTTTTATCTTTAGGATGCATTTTGTTTCATACAGTTAAAAGCAATACCTTAGACGTAAATTGAATTATAAGAAACTCCATAGGATTAACATTACACTCGGGTTTTCGTGGTGGCGTGTCTTGATTATAGATTACTGCATGATTGACACAAAAATCGGTTCAAAAGTCAAATCAATCTGAATTCATCTATAACCACAAAGAAAACACGCGGTTTTTATTTTTAAAAAGTGATTCATTATAATAAAGAAAAAAGCAATAAGGAATTAGTTTTTAAAACAATGTTGATGTTCAATAATAATCGTTAAATAATGTGGGGGGGGGATACTTACTGATAGCCAAAGAAAATTTGCTTTTCCCAAACAAAAATACTACACAGACACACTCACTACTAGCATGAAAAACAATATTCAAAATTTTTCTGTCCTTCACGATGTTAGCGCCCCCTGGTGATTTCAGTTACCTTTAACAATAGGACACTTTTCCTGTCCCTATGGGCTTTAAGGATTATGCACTATTTCTTCAACAAGAGAATTCTTTCATTAAAACAAGGACCACTCAGAACGAGTAACTTCCAGCTCTTTTACCGCAATGGCGAAGAGAAAGATCATCAATGACTCAAGATGCTCCGAAGAGCACCTAAGAGGCGTATTCACGTTCTGGAAGTGAAACCCCGTCACTCATCATCATGGTCGAAAATGCCAAAAAAGTTCAACACGAACCTTTGAAGCATAATCTAATTAATGAGCCAAATGTTACCTAAAAGACATTTGGAAATTACTTAAAGAATATATTCAGATATTAAAAGTGGTATAAACAAAATTTATTAAAAGTTCAATACTTTTATATCAATTTCTCCCCCTCGTTAATCACGCTGAGTAGTTCAACTTTTCATTGTAAATTAGCATTTTACAAGATACTTACGAAATAACGGTTCCATTATTGCGTTGCCTTTAGGATTCTGCACTGTTTTCGCAAATTCACTATTAACTGATTTAACGTATAACGAACTCACTGGTAACTGATTATTAATTTGTACGTAGATTATTAAAAATGATTCATCAGTTGAAAAGAATTGAATTTTTAACAAAGATAATTCAGTTTGAATGATCTCAGAATAACAGGCACATTTTCTTTTCAACCCTTTAAATTTCTTTTTTCAACCGAAAGGTGGCACTGCATACATGTAGTATACACAAAATTTATGTATTACTTTCATAATTCAAAGTTCTTTATCACCGAAATTCAGTTTTTTTCTTCTCAAAGTTTTGCAGCTACACAGTTTTGACTTGTTTCATATTAAATCAATAAAATGATACATATAAATAGTAAAGAATCACACACACGTTTCGTTTTCTTTTTCAGTACATTTTTCCAAATGCCATACATCTGCTCACCACATGGCAATATACTTTATTGTCTCCATTCTTAAAAGAGTGTTATACTCCTGCAGAGTTTAGCGAAAGCGCGTGGAGATCCCTGCGATTTCAAAAACATTTTATTACTAAAAGTTTTGGACGATTCAGATAACATTGTATTTTTGTATACATCATAGTAACAGCCAATTTTGAATTTCTGTTTAAATAAGAGTATCTGAAAATATTTAACTGTTTCAACTTTAATTTTATAAATAAAAAAAGAATGTACATTTCCAAAGCTTTCGGACTTTAACCACACAAGCCAAAATAAGTCCAAAAACGAACATTAAGTAATTTATGAGTAGAATATTATCCATGGGCTTTCGCTAAATTCTGAAGTCTAACACTCATTTAAGAATCCAGACAATAGCGTACACTGCCATCTGGTGAGCATTTGTAAAAATGTACTGAAGAAGAAAAAAAGTGTGTGTGATTCATTTACTATTTATACCAATAATTCTATTGATTAAAAAAGAAACGAAGTGATTCAAAACTGTGTAGCTGCAAAACTTTGAGAAGAAAATACTGAATTTCGGTGATAAAGAACTTTGAATTATGAAAGTAATACATAAAATTTTGTGTATACTACATGTGTGCAGTGCCACCTGTCTGTAGAAAAAAGAAATTTAAAGGGGATGAAAAGAAAATGTGCCTGTTATTCTGAGATCATTCAAACTAAATTATCTTTGTTAAAAAATTCAATTCTTTTCAACTGATGAATCATTTTTAATAATCTACGTACAAATTAATAATCAGTTACCAGTGAGTTCACTATACGTTAAATCAGTTAATAGTGAATTTGCGAAAACAGTGCAGAATCCTAAAGGCAACGCAATTATGGAACCATTATTCCGTAAGTATCTTGTAAAATGCTAATTTACAATGAAAAGTTGAACTACTCAGCGTGATTAACGAGGGGGAGAAATTGATATAAAAATATTGAACTTTTATTAAATTCTGTCATTACCATTTTTAATATCTGAATATATTCTTTAAGTAGTTTCCAAATGTTTTTTAGGTAACATTTGGCTTGTGAATTAGATTATGCTCCAAAGGTTCGCTGTTGAACTTTTTTGGCATTCTCGACCACGATGATGTGTGACGGGGTTTCACTTCCAAAACGTGAATACGCCTCTTAGGTGCTCTTCGGAGCATCTTGAGTCATTGATGATCTTTCTCTTCGCCATTGCGGTAAAGAGCTGGAAGTTACTCGGTCTGAGTGGTTTTTTTTTTAAAAAACAAATTATAGAATTCTCTTGTTGAAGAAATAGTGCACTAACCCTTGTTTTGCAGACCTGATCCTTTACAAATGGGGTTTATGTTGTGCTTTTTTTTTGTTGAAAATTTAAACTTGCAGAATCGGAAGTTTTAAAAAATTACCATTCTTCATTAACATTTTGCAACAGACATATTCAGTTTTGAAGCTAAGCCTTTGAAAATAGACAAGTTATTTGCTCTGAGATGTAAAATTAGACAAATATTGAAACAGCTGTTCAGTATCGCAGATAAAATATTAAATGCAGCTCTTAAAGAAATAATAAGAAAAAAAAGTACTGATATTCGAACAGAAATCACACAAAGTATACATTTTTCCTGTAGAAGTCAGAATGAAAGCTATAAAAGTGTTGGTAGTGGTTTGTCAGATTGTATTTATGCGTTTGTTAAACCCAAAGAAAGGAGATCCCATCCAAAATAACACCACCCAGAACACAAACCTAACGCTAACCAAACCCAATACCTCAAATCCAGTAACCACAAATAACCCCTACGCAAATGTAGCTAAAATAGGCCACCAGAGGTCAGCACGTAAAACCGAATCTGATCAGACGACTAAACGTTCTGAGCCCGATTCCACCTCAAAAACCCAAAATCCTTCATCATGCTCTGAAATCATTCTCGCAAGCCGTGAATTCAAAAACTTTTTCTCAAATCACCCCGAACTCCTCTCATTAGGGAAAGCTCTCAGAAACGCCACTTCAGAAGAAGAAAAAGTCGACATTTTTTACGAGGGAATGGCCTCTACCTCTAACCTACCAACATAGACGCCCCTCCCACCTCCGAGAGGCTGCAACCCGATTGGCCGATGCCGCTTCTGGAAAAGTATTTCAAAACCCCCACTTTTTCAGGCAACTCGCACCTACTCCGACTACCATTTTTCCAGTTACCGTAGGTTCCACACGCGGATTCTCTGTCCTCGTCCGTGCCCCTTTTCTTCATTCAAGCATTACCCGAATTCTATCTCCATCTCTTTTAATCGAGCTGGTATATGGTTTTTTGGTGATTTTACGGCCTGGTTCCTGTTCAACATATCTACAGTTCTTCGTCTGCGTTATTTTTGTGATTCTCCGATTTTTTCGGAGTTTTCACATTCTTGTGATACTGTGTTCGTTCCACGTGCACTTCTTGTCTTTTGACAAACCAATTGGATTACTCTTTGGATATGTCCGCTTCCAGGACAGATGTAGCGTCGGCAGAGGTAAGTAATTTATTCACTACTGAGCCTTTTTGTTTTGACGCCGCTAGAGCAGAGATACGTTTTAAAGCATGCAAAACGAGTGACGAGTGTGAGGAGTTGTGCGATTCCCTTGAGGAAATTATTCGCACCCTCCAACTCTATGAGACAGACACGCCTGAGAGTCTTAAGGCTGTAAATGAGGTCCAATGGGCAGCATATAGATGCTCTAGGAAATCTAACGATCTTATGTATCGTGAATTTACCGATCGATTCGCTAAGCTTGAGCAGCTTAACGAAATACTTGCTGCTTCGGTTACTAAGCCTAACCATGCTCCCACTGATACTTCGGCTTCTAAGCCTAAACATGTTCCCACTGCTGCTTCGGCTCGTAAGCCTAAACAACTCACAAAACTTAAGCGTGCGACCGTTTCACCCAAGTCGGGCGGTCGAGGGAAGAAAGCACGTTCGGAGCAACCGCTCCCCACACCCATTTCCACTCTTTCAGAAAGCGAAGACTCGCTTATGGAAGAAACTGACTTTTCCGACGATAGCTCGGAGAAACACGTGACACAGAAGGACGTCACCCCTGCAGCCATTTCTGGCTTGCCGGGCTCAGCCGAAATCGGCGACGCTCCTTCAAAGTTAGATGAGGGTGAATTCACTTTAGTCACCAACAAGAAACGAGTTGCCACTATTGTCATAGACGCCGGCAATAACTCAACCGAGCTACTCGAACAATTAGGCAAACACACTGGTCAGCCACTCGAGGGGCGTTTCGAAAACGGGAAGCTCCGCATTTTCCCTAAGACAATCATTGAGCATAGACAGCTCCAATCTTATATAGCGGAACATAAGTTGAGGTCGCACACTTTTGAGATGGACCACAACAAGCAACTTAAATGCGTGATCAGAGGGTTACCCACTGATTATAATCACGACGATCTCATTCAGGAACTCCGTGGCTTCGGGCTTAATCCCAGCCACGTCACCTTGTTGAAAAACAAGAAAACTCAAGCAAACATGCCACTTTTTCTGGTAACCCTCCCTAGGAGCCCGATTAACACGGGCATTTACAATATCACACACGTTGGTTCTTTTAGAGTTAAGCCTGAGCCTCTAAATCAATCTAAAATGCCTCCTCAGTGCTATCGATGCCAGGAGTTTTTCCACCACTCTAGGTTTTGTAATAGAGCACCTAGATGTCTTAAATGTTCAGGGGGTCATCTCACCTCTGAGTGTAAAAAGTCCATTAAAACCCCAGCTAAATGTGCAAATTGCAGTGGTCCTCACCTGCAAATTATTCAGGATGCCCCAAAAATCCCCATAACAACACAAACAACAAGAAGAAGCAACAGGTACCACATGTCCGACAGGTGAATACCGGCGCACGCGCCAGAACACCACACCACCACAACAACTGTACTCAGGTGCAGTTAAGAAGAACACACAACATGATTCTATTGACACAGCAAGTTTGATGTCTCAGATGGCACAAATGATGCTTCAGTGGGGACAAATGCTGTCCATACTGCAAACTAAAATCTAAATCTTAAAACTCACACTCTCAGGTTTTTTCTTGTAGTCTTTTTACTTTTTGCACTTAATTTCTACATTTTTCACTAATTTTTACATTACAACATCAATTGCTCTTCTGCGTCAGAACTGACTCAGTGGTGAACTCACTGCCCGCCCGCTCATATTGGTTGCCTCCTCTTTTTTGTTGCTAGGTGATCGTTTTCCTTCCTTGCGTTTCCTCCCGATTTCTCCCCGGTTCGTCCGCCCTGCGCGGCCACCTCGGAGCCAATTCCTCTGCCCCCCACGCCGGGGGTTACTTGATTTTTTATTGTTCGTACATGGATTTACTTTTCTCCTCACACTGGGTAAAAGCGCTACGCGCTGTAGACCCGAAAATTCTAATTTTAGTTAGTTACTCCGACTAGACGGGTCATCCCACTAGCCGCTCTCATTAAAAATGATTAACCCCGCACGCAAGCGCACTCGCCCCCCCGATGCGCATAGTGCAGGAATAAACTTAATACTCTCAATGCTACCTTCAATTAAAATTTTTCTTTTCACATTCATTTCATTTTAACATCCATAAATATCAATATTATATAACTAATAGTTTAAATTTAAAAAAAAAATTCTTAATACTATTCTGCAGTACTGGGCTAAGGTAAAGCCAATTAAAGCTACACCCAAATCTTCATGATAGGAGGTTAAGTTTCCACAAGGAAACAGGCACTCCGTTAACCATTCTACACATATTATGCGTTTGTTAGGCAATGAGTAAGTCAAAGGAGCTTAGTGAGTTTGATCGTGGCAGTATAGTGGGATGCCACCTTTGTGGGAAATCAGTTCGTGAGATTGCGGACATTCTTCAGAAGCCTAAATCCACTGTGAGTGATGTAATTGTGAAGTGGAAACGTCGAGGCAGAGTGGAACGGTAGAAAAACGAACCGGTAGGCCGAAAATACTTGGTAAACACAGCCGCAGAACTCTGAAAAGGGTAGTGAAACAAAATCGCAAGTCCTCGTTGGTTGAAATTTCTCAAGAGTTTCAAAGTTCATCAGGAATTAGTGTTTGCAGCAGGACTGTCCGTCGAGAGTTAAAAAACTTGGGATTCCATCGTCGTGCAGCCACTTACAAGCCAAGCATCACTCTACAGAATGCGAAGCATCGGTTGCAATAATGTAAAACTCATCGCCATTGGACTGTGGACATGTGGAAAACTGTTCTTTGGAGTGATGAATCTCGCTTTACAGTCTGGCAGTCGGATGGTCGCGTCTGGGTTTGGCTGATGCCCGGCGAACGTTTCTTTAGTGACTGCATTGGCCGACTCTTATATTTGGTGGTGGAAGCATAATGGTGTGGGGGTGTTTCTCGTGTTTTGGCCTGGGTCCGTAAGTTCCTGTGATTGGAAACATGAACCCTGAGATGTATGTGGACATTCTGGACAATGCTGCATTCCCAACTCTATGGCAATATTTCGGGGAAAGCCCATTTCTCTTCCAGCAGGATAACTGCTCCATTCGCACATCGAAGCTTGCACAGAAGTGGCTTGACGAAATGGGTGTTCAAAAACTGTACTGGCCTTCTCAGAGCCCCGATCTAAATCCCATAGAACACTTTTGGGACGAATTAGAGCGCAGATTACTTACCCAACCAAATCGACCATCCTCACTGCAAGCACTCACTTCAGCTGTGATGGACGCCTGGAAGGCAATTTCTATGGTCACCTATCAAAAATTGGTGGAAAGTCTTCCCAACCGTCCGCAATCTGTCATCCATGCAAAAGGGGGACCAACATCATATTAATATGTGCCTCAGGACGCTCTAAGTCCACACCACTGGGTGTCCAGATACTTTTGGCCAGATAGTGTATTACCGCCTGCTCCAGAGGAATTACTTAATACAATATTTTGCAACTGCAAGAATGGTTGTGGTTCACGCTGAGGTTGTCGGAAATTGTGATTACCATGTTCTTCAACTTGTAATCAATGTAATGGGCAAGCTTGCTTCAATACTTCACGATATGAGAGTAATCTCGATGAAGATTGTACTTTTGATCTCAAAATCCTTCAAAATTTGCATACAAATATCCTTAACGTCGAAAATAATGAGAATGAATTGAAAATTTTCGAGCGACAGGAAGACAACAAAGCAGAGGAAGAAAAAATTAACATTCATGTTCATCTTATTAAAATTTATGTAAAACCTCCACACATCCAAATTTCAATTGTAATAATTGTATAAAAAGCGATGTTTTTTTCTAAATAAAAAATATAATTAAAATTTACTTCTTTTATTTTTTTCTCTTCTTTAAATGTAATTAGTATATATAATAATACAAAATATAGTAAATGTATTTTAAGTATATCAGTCAACAACTTTTTAACTACACGAACGGATGAATGTTATCAAAAATACTTATTTTATCCCAGTGAAAAATATTACGAAATCTAATGTAATAACTAATAAAGAATGTGAAATGCGTATAACTATATATATTTTTAAGGTTTATAGACTTTATACTACGTATTATATAATGTGACTAACGGTTGACCCTGCATTATGCTGTAGATAGCTAAGGGCTCCGCGTTCAACACTCTTCTATCTCAAAAGTGGTTTGATGTACAAAGAAAGATTTCAAACAAAAATAGAAAATTTTATTCCCTTCAATATGTTTAATCAACGTAAATAGCATTAAGTCAAAGAAAGCGAAATATTTTCAAAAATCAGATTTTTTTTTACCTTGAATAACTTGACGTAGAGACGAGATTTTATGAGACAACTTTTAGAGTGCCAAAATAAAGGTCTGCACGAGTTTTCATCTAATTATCCTTCATTCCGAAATAGACCCTTATTTTTGACCTATTTGAACGGAATAAATGCTATCCCTTAAATACCTCCGTCAAGTTGAACTTATTCCCTTTGGCGGGAATTTCCGAGTAATTGCAAATGAAGATACGGATCAAAACATGTGAATTAGATTATTATTTAATTAATAAACTTTTGTCTCCTTAAAATAGTGGTGCATTTTATAATTTAATTTCCATTTATGATTATTTTCATTTTTTTTTTACTATATGTATTACTTCATCAATAGGGAATATATGTAGAATATGTAGAATGGTTAACGGAGTGCCTGTTTCCTTGTGGAAACTTAACCTCCTATCATGAAGATTTGGGTGTAGCTTTAATTGGCTTTACCTTAGCCCAGTACTGCAGAATAGTATTAAGAATTTTTTTTTTAAAATTTAAACTATTAGTTATTTAATATTGATATTTATGGATGTTAAAATGAAATGAATGTGAAAAGAAAAATTTTAATTGAAGGTAGCATTGAGAGTATTAAGTTTATTCCTGCACTATGCATATCGGGGGGCCGAGTGCGCTTGCGTGCGGGGTTAATCATTTTTAATGAGAGCGGCTAGTGGGATGACCCGTCTAGTCGGAGTAGGTGCGAGTTGCCTGAAAAAGGGGGGTTTTGAAATACTTTGCGAGAAGCGACATTGGACAATCGGGTTGCAGCCTTTTGGAGGTGGGAGGGCGTGTATGTTGGTAGGTTAGAGGTAGAGGCCATTCCCTCGTAAAAAATGTCGACTTTTTCTTCTTCTGAAGTGGCGTTTCTGAGAGCTTTCCCTAATGAGAGGAGTTCGGGGTGATTTGAGAAAAAGTTTTTAAATTCACGGCTTGCGAGAATGATTTCACAGCATGATGAAGGATTTTGGGTTTTTGAGGTGGAATCGGGCTCAGAACGTTTAGTCGTCTGATCAGATTCGGTTTTACGTGCTGACATCTGGTGGCCTATTTTAGCTACATTTGCGTAGGAGTTATTTGTGGTTACTGGCTTTGGGGTATTTTGGGTTTGGTTAGCGGGGTTAGGTTTGTTCTGGGTGGTGTTATTTTGGATGGGATCTCCTTTCTTTGGGTTTGTTTTGGGGTATTTAGGGCATTGTTTTGAGTTGGTCATGTGGCCTTTGGTTTTACAGTTTATGCATTCTGGGTTTTCTATTCTTTCTTTGATTGGACAGTCGCTTGTCCGATGTTCCTGAGCGCACTTCAGACACCTAGTTTTGATATCGCAGTATTGCGAACTGTGGTGGAAGTAATTGCAGTTGTAACACTGCGTTGCTCCCGGTCTGCGACGGAAAGAATCCCAAGTGATGGACATATAGCAACAGTTTCTACCGTCTAAAATGTCCCAACTCTCTGGGACGTTTTTTCTAACTTCCACTAGAAACATGGGTAAGGGGAATTTTGATTTTCGTTGCGTTAGTTGCGCAACTTTAGTAACCACGTCTCCTTGGTTAGCTAGATCGTTTTTTATTTCATCGATATCGGTGGATGCTGGTAGTCCCTTAAGGACTACTTTGTACGGTCTTTTGCTAGGGGGAGGTATTGCGTAAAATTCCTCTCCATTCATTTGGAGGGTGGCGGTGATTTCTCTGTGCTGATCCTCAGAGATTGGGGTAATTCTTATGGATTCTCCTATTAGCTTGTTGATGGAGTTTGGGTATTTTTCATTTAATTTTTTAAGAACCAGGTTGTAATTTGTTTTATAACGGAGCATAATAAGTTTAACTTTGCGTTTCGTCGATTTTCGCCGGGGGCTTGGTTGGGGTCTGAGTCGACGACTTCCATTTTATTTCCTTCGATATTTGGAGCACTGAAGGGGTTATTTAAAGCTATGGTGTTTTCAGGCAACTCTTTAGCCGTTTGATTTTTATTTTCGGTTTCATTTGGTTTGGGTTTTTTGGAGGTAGTCTCCCTAAGTTGGGGATTTAAAGTGGCAGGGAGGATGCAGGACTCCGCTGCTCTTTTTTGCAAAGAACGGGTAGCATTTAAACCGTTTGTCGTGTTATGGCTGCAGTTTTTTACTGGGCAAGGAAAGTAAAGCTTTAACTCACCCATCTTCATGTTGTAGTCGAGCTCCGCCGCCCCTTTGGCTTGGATGTAGGACTGCAACTATGCTGCATCAGTGTCACGTTGATCGAAAGTTTCTACGTCGATCAGCTCTTGTTGAAAGCGTATAATGGATTCAGCTTGTCTTATTGACTTTTGTAGGGTTCGAATACGTGCGCAGTGCACGTTTGGAGCCAGGGAAGTAGTATCCACCGGTGGATCGCTGGGGTCGGAGTTGTCATCTCCGTTCGCCTGCTCCATGGAGCAATTGCCTTCTTGTCCGTTCATTACGGTGTTGCGAAGGGGAAAGTTCGCGTGTCTGTCAGCATTTTGCAGAGAAGATGCACTCTCTTCAGGTTTTTCAAGTTGTATGGGACTCTGTTGCTTTCGTCTCGTCATGATTGCTCTGCTTTAGTTACAGTTTCATGGATCCATTCAACTTAACCTTAGCTTCACGGAAAATCAGCTTCACAGCTTCGAGCTTCATGGAAAATGTAATCTTCGCGACGTGGACAGTTGAGTGAAAGAATTCGAAAATATAGGGAAAATACGAATTCTATTTAGATATTGGTATCAATTATTCACATAAAGAAAACTATAATCCTGGAAAACTAATTTTATCTCAGTTAAGTATTCCAAAGATAAGAGAACAATTGAAGAATTAAAAATCATGCATAAATGACTGTTAAAATATTGAACTAAGGCTTTTGCTCAGGTTCTGGTTACTATTGCTACTATGGAGAAGCGCTGTTGAGGTCGTTGTTAAGGCTGGATTACTCCAATATAGGCAGTGTTAAGATGACATTGGAATGCCCGTAGATATAGAATTTGATAGGCCACAGTATGTGTGAAAGTCAATCGCAATAGAGTCCATTGGAGTGTGCTGGAAGTCGATCGGTGAGAGAGACATGTGGAGTATTGAAGCCTCTAGAAATGTCTCTGTAGTGTCCATGAGCTCTTTAGCGTATCGAGAGTCTCTGGGTTACCCTTTAGGTGTCTCTTTAGAGGTGGAATACGTCACGCCACAAAAATGGTACGTGATGTAGATTCATTTATGTGTAGACGTAGCCGGAATTACTATTCCACTATTGGTCCAAGTTCCTTCTCGCAGTGGACTTTAAAGCGGTTGGTTCGCGTGGGAACTTTGCCGGCCATCTCACTGTTAGCTGGAGAGAGATCAAGACTCTTCTTAGAACATAAGTGTCCATGTGTCGAGACTGGAATACTTTCCCACGTGAAACTACTTGATCGTTGAAACGTCACTTGCTCGTAACAGGAAAAGGGTCCTTTGGTGAAGACCACTGCACTCTCTTGGATTATATACATTTGCTCAGAAAGTCTGCATACAGGATGTGTCTATGCTGAAGTTACTATTAAAATCTCGCTTCAGAAAATCAACATACCTTTCAGGGAAATTCCAAAATTTCGTTATTTTAAAAACAACCAATTTCACTTTAACATGAAAAATAAGAACGACCCCAAAAATCACCAATCACTCCCACCAAAGTCTGCGACACTTAATAAATAGAGCTTTTAACGACCTTCTATTGTGAAATAATTGCACTAAATCGTATTCTTTACCTAATTACAAGCTTCTTTTAGGATTTATTGAGGATATGGAGATTCGAATGAGTGTGTATTCCATGTCAGGTAATAGAAAAAATATCGATATATTACTGAAAGAAAGATCATCATAGATCTGTGGAAAAGGGGGATATTTTTTAATTAGGTTGCTAAAACTTAATTGCTTAAACCTTGCTTAATTGCTAAAACTGTTAAGATGAGACATTCACTGTTTCAAAAAGCGTTGATGAACTATAAATTAACTAAATTTTAAAGTCTAAGCCAAGGTTTGACCGCCCATCTGCAGTGTCACTCG
Source organism: Trichonephila clavata (assembly GCA_019973975.1). Taxonomy (NCBI): domain Eukaryota; kingdom Metazoa; phylum Arthropoda; class Arachnida; order Araneae; family Nephilidae; genus Trichonephila; species Trichonephila clavata. Next base: position 1,508 of record BMAO01027585.1, on the reverse strand, counting down.
AGAATCTAACTTTGTAATACGCTCTGTAAAAATAAATCCAAGACTAAAAGCTTCACAAATTGCTAAAAATGTAGCTGAGATATTATAAAAATAAATTATAGCTTTAAAAAAAACTAAAAAACACGCTTTTATACTGAATCGAACTAAAAAGTAAAAAAATAATTCTTAATATGAGAAAAAAATGATTAAGAGAAATTAATGTCATTGGGGTAAAAGCGTGGAGTGCTTGTACTACATTTTTACGCTAACTCAGCTTTTCGGAATAGAAGTTAGAAGTTATAACTAATACATTGATAGAACACCCACGCTTTTACCCCAATGACATTATTTTCTCGTTAATCATTTTATTCTCATATTAAGAATTATTTTTTTTACTTTTAGTTCGATTCAGTACAAAAGCGTGTTTTTTAGTTTTTTTTAAAATTATAATTTATTTTTTCATTTTTTATTTCGATCTACAATAAAAGCGTGTTTTTTAGTTTTTTTTTAAACTATCATTTATATTCATTGTTGAATTTATCCTTGAGTTTGATATTTGAAGCTGAAATTACGTGGCTGCTGGAATTAGTCTTGCTCTTCATTGGATATCAATTAACGGGTCTGAAGTGTATTTATTCCCTCCGTTTATGGAGCTCCGTTTATGAGTCCCGTATCATTATATTAGATTCCATCTCTATAGAACAGGTCAAACAAATAAGAATGTGTTAAGAAGAAAAAGTTCGGATTAAAAAAAATGTGTTTAATACAATTCCTCCTTTTCTTTTTTTTCTTCTTTCTCTTTTCACATTTTCACGCATTGTCATCCACTTCTGAGTTATGGTCCAAATTTCAAGTCTCTAGCTCATCGGGAAGTCACACAATTTAAAACCAATTACAAAATTCCACCCGGACAGACATTAAAGCAAGCGAGTTAATAAAAACCTGGTAATAGTAAGTGTCAATCGTTTTATCATATTTAAACGTATTGCTATAATGCTAATTCGTATCATTACTTCTAAACGTATTACTTTATACAAATAAAAAATATTTAGCACTTAGAACATAAATTTTTTTTTCATATGCACGAGCCTTCTTTTTATTTTCATTTTCAGAAAAATGTTTATATTATGGTAAGGAATTGCAAGCACACACCCACCCACCACTTTCTCAGATACAGAACACTTTTTTTGTTTGGTTTATTTCTATTAACGCAAGAGTATTTTATATTTGCATATAATTAATTTTACCTTCAAAACACTCGCTTTAGGGTTACACCTTATTCTTTTAGTCGCTAAATCTGAAATTGGTCGCCAAATCTGGAAATGGTGTATGAAATTAGTCGCCAAATCTGAAAATGGTATATGAAATTTGTCGCCAAATTTGAAAATCGTGTATGCAATAAGTCGCCAAGTCTGGATGTGGTATATAGAATTGCCGCCAAATCTGATTATCCTTATTCCTGACGATCCTGAAAAGGACAATGGAACAAAATTATGAAATTATTGTATTGTCATTGTCCTTGAAGAGTG
>BMAO01027584.1:78569-102550 GCA_019973975.1 Trichonephila clavata | reverse complement strand
AATCACTCCTTGTAGATTTAAAAATTGTCCTATCTCATGATTATTGTTCAGCTATTTCAAACGTGAAAAACGAACTTCATTGAGCAGAATTGTGCCTTTTCCTTCGATTTGAAATTGATTAGGTATTAGAGTTTTTTTAACTCTTATTAGTTTATAGTAGTAGATTACAGTCATAAAGTAACCCAGACAAAAATTCAGGATGTTGGAATCAGAAATAAAATGAATTGCAGAGGAGTACTCAGGTTTCCAGAGTTTCTATTATATAATGACGAAAACATAAAATATTTTAATGCTGTCTGCTGTCTACACAATTCACATTTACTTCAGCTATTTATAGGATTTTAAAAAAATTGAAAAAGTCCATAAATTTAAAAATAAGTACTAAAGGACTGTCCTAACATTTTAAACGAAGTATTAATGAATACGCGCGTGTTTATATTTATAGAAGAAAATTTATGCTATATAAGTAGAAAAAAATAGAGGTGTTTTTATAGCGCAACGGAAAACACAGCCTTTGAAACGTCAAAGATGTGGTCACTCCACACTAATTGACACGTAAATAGTCAATTACTGAAGCAAAAAAAAAAAGTTTCAAGAACCGAAAGTCTTAATAACAACTACCAGAATTTTTAGAGACTTAATTATAAAGTATACAATTAAGGCAAGCAAAATAACAAGCAATGTAACATTTGTTCAGTATTTCAATGAATATTGTGTTTTAGATAGTCAATAGTAATAACTAATTTGTAATTTTCTATAAAAAAAATATTTCTTTTTTTTTTAATAATATGAAAGTGAAAATATAAGAGTTGCTCAAACAAATGAAAAGTGGCCAAGTTTAATAAAAAGAATAATTTTATTGGAAATTAAAAGAAATCACTCTGGGGGTTGTAACACAGATCCATCGTATAGGGATCTATGCCTTCACTGTAGAAGGAACGTGGTTGATTCTCAGGAAATCCTGCTCAGCTTGCTTCACTTCATCGTCCAAATGGAAACGTAATATTGTATTCAGCGGGCAAAAGGCCAATGAAGTCACAGGGTGACAAATCCGGACTTTACGGTGGGTGTTCTAACATTTCCCAACGTATTTTTCAAGTTGGTTTTCAAGAGAGGCATGTGGGAGGGACATTTTCATGGAGATCCGGTATCATTTGCTATCTTCCTGAAAACTTTTTACACCAACTGTTCCAAGACGTTCGACTTAAATAGTACTCGCCATAGATTGCCACTGTCCACCGATAGATTTTCGCACTAAACTCCCTCCTGCAATCAGAAACATTACTACCCCACGTTGTTCTGATCTGGAGGCATCCTTATATGGCACAACTTTTATTTTCGAATAATTTCCTCTGCCACTGACACGTTTCACTCTTAAATATCGTATGCGGTGTACTCTTCCTGTCGTCCTTCGTGTCCCTGTTTGGTGCTCTGCTAAAGCTGCACGCATTCTGACGTAATCGCATAAGTCCACTTTTCATTTGGGCAACCCTTATAATTTTTTCTGAGAAAGCTGAACAAGCTGGTTTTAAATATAGAATATCACAGATACGAAAAACATCTATCCGAAATGTATTTTAGTTTAATGTTTTGGTATTATTATAAAAAAAAAATTACCTAAAGCAAATTTTAAATTTTTTTAATATGATTCTCTTTTTTCTTTTTGAATTTAAATCGCGCGCGCTCAGGAGTTATATAGTGATCTTGAAGTCATCTACGATTTCATTATAATCTATAGCAAATTGACTGGGACACAAGTCATTGCAGTAAAATGAGTTGATATCTTACTTTTCTATTGATCACTCCCGCACCATGTAGAGGGTTAATTCACATTAATTCTGTCGAGAATCGAAGGATTCACATTGGCATGATATGGAAGCTAAAAAATTGGGATGCCGGCTCAGATGTCCTCCTTGTCACAAGATCTCCACGCCACGTTGTTCAATAGCCTTAGTGTATTTTTTTTAGATCAATTTTAAAATATAGGGTGAACCAAAAGTATAACCCTGATTATAAAAATTCATTGAAAAATAACCCTTTAATATAGTAATGTAACTTTTGTATCATTGGATAGGTCCAGTTTTAGCAGATTTTGTGCAGTAGATAGCGTGAATGCTCCTTCAAGAGAGATTCAGGCAAACAATTGTAAGGAAGACATTTTTTGCCGAAATGGCGTCAATTCAGGAGAAAGTCCAATATGTGGTTTGGTTTCCCGAAACGCGAAATCATCCATCAGTGTTCAGCATAACATTCGACATCGTTACGGAAGCAAAAATCCAAAATCAAGAAAGCGATGGTATTAAATGTGTAAAGAAAAAGGCAGCTTTAAGGAGCATCCTAAAAGTGGAATGCCTAGCGTATGTGAAGCAACTATTGAGAACTTTTGGGAATCGTTGTAATGGGGAATCCTACTAAATGCACTTGTAAACCCTCGCGTAGATTTCAAATATCGCAAAAACATTTAATAAAAATTCTTCATAAGAGGATTAGGTTTCATTCTAATAAAGCGTAAGGTACGTTAAAGAACACTTGGCTGGAACTTGAATCCGATTTATTTAGGCTTTCTACGAGTACAAGGGGAGAACGGGACACACGTTAAAATTTACTGAGGCAAATGGTCTGATAAAATTTTTTTTATAAAAGTACTTTCAATACAAGGTGTTCCCGAATGCCGTGTACTAACTTGGAAAGGAGGTAGAGAGCATCCTAAGGAGCCATATTTACATAAGAAGGCATGGGAGGAAACGTAACCATAACGAGATTAAGAGACACGAAGACCGTAAAGATATAATGCAGAATGTAGTGTGGAACGCTTTATTACGAAAAAAAATAAATTAAAAGTATGACATTAAAGCATCCTAGGAGGTGTTTGAAATTGCTGTCATTGACAAGTATGCACGCACGACACCGACTTGACGTGGATAGGTGAACATGTTCGAAAATACCGGGTGTTTCACGGATCGTAGCAGCAGCGATGGATATTCATGACACCAAGTCCATTTCAGAATTGACGGGAGTGTCAGCAATCGTGGATCTGAAAGATACATATTCCGCCTGGTTTTGATGCATCTGAGTGAACGTATGTGATGATTCGGTTGCCACCTTGTTGGATATCTTTCCCCATACAACCGAACCGCAACACGTCAATTTCCATTGACTAGGTCATAGATGAAGTGGATATCCACCAACTTGGCGTTCGTATAACGATTCATGTTCATCGCCCACTGACCATGTCTGAAATGAGGAAACCACATGTTCCGATCTTGCAAGTTCCACCCAAGCATGACTATGTAATTATGGCTCCTCACGATGTTCTCTACCTCCCTTCCAAGTTTGTACATGGCATTCGGAAACACCCTGTATATATTTCTGTCTGGTCAGTCTAGTTAGAGGTCGAAAGGTTTTTCATCGGTAAAATGTAATCAAATTTCAAGAATGGCTCAATAAATAGACCTTGAGAACCACATTAAAAGAACTAATAACCAAAAGCTATGGTATATCTAAGAAAAATCCCTCATCGTCAGTCTAAAACCAGCCATTTAGATTGACGATGCATGTTAAATTTCTAGAGATTGAAAGTCATCAAGTTGGATTAGGAGAAAGTTTGGAGAATGGGGTGTCAACTCAAGGTGGGATCCTCGACACTTGAACCAAATTACGCGGACCGTCCCCAAAAAGCCCTCGTGTAGCTGAGCAGTGGGACGTTAATATTCATTCACTCACTCGACACTTGAACCATAGTTTAAAATTACAAAATCCATCGCCAATAACTCTCCCATTGTTTTACATTAAGACGTTAATGAACAATCACTGTTTATCTTTAAAAGAGCAGTTACGGCTAAATGAATATTTCCGGATGTAAACATTTCGAAATGGTGAAATTTAATTTGAACTTTTCAATAATTAATTAAAATTGTGATACAGGCTATACATGAATAATAAGCTTAGGTTGTTAGGTGTGACAAAAGTAAACATTTTAAAAGGATCACTCCAGGAAAATCAGTGAAAAAGTAATTTTTTAAATTTTGATTGGAGAAAATAAACTATTATTCCATCTGCTTCTAATGCAGTTTAAATTTTTACTCTAACTAAATTAGAAGTACTATGAAAAGCAATTTTAGCAATCCAAAATATGGTGTATGTATTGCTTAAAGGGAAATGTGTTTACTTTAAATTACAGTTTCTTCAAAGTGGGAATTATAATACGAAAAGAACTTTTTAAAACTCTACTCGTCTTATAACCTTGTGGAAACTTCCACACATATTAATACTATATAAATAAAAGTTTCAGTGAGAAATTTTGTGTGTGCGTATTAAAAAAGTTATTCAAAAAAATTTACGAGCAATGTACATGAATTTTCATTGTTTGGAAGTTTTCCCTTTGTTACTCCACATATCAGTTTTTTTTTTAAATTACTCATTTTTTTTTTAAAAAATGCTCTTATTAGAATAATAATAATAATCTAATAAATATAAACATTACAAAATTGATGATCGTACGCTCAGTCATTTTTTTAAATATTCCTTAAAAAAGCTTAGTTTTCTTTTTTTTAATGTTAGGGATACAAAATGCTGCATGGAGTGATTTCTCAGACCTTTAAGACTATTTCACAAATATATAAGCATCTTACTAAATGAAATCTTTCAAATTCGATGTCTCGTTTTTGTTCATTAGAATGTCTTTTGTTCATTAGAATGTCTTTTGTTCATTAGAATGTCTTTGTTCATTCGAATGTCTTTTTTTCTTTCGATATTCTACTATGGAAGCAGTTTCTTTCAGAGCTTCGAACCAGAACTGAGCCGAAAACCAGAAAAACCTTTATTTTGGTCGGAACGAAAAACGGAACTGAACCGAAAAAAAATATCGGTTTATTTAGGTTCGATATATCTTCAGTCATTTTGTTACTGCAATCAATTGATCAATATATTCTAATTTAGCGTCAACCATGGAATTATCATCATTACATGCCAACCATATAATTACATTTTTGTTTATGATAGAATTATATTTTTAGTATAAATAAGAATATACATAAAATAAAATTATGCAATCGTAACTGAAACGAAAACCGTTATTTTTGATGGAATAAAAATTGGAACTGAACCAATAAATATACTTTTAGTTGAACGGGGACAAAAACTGGAAAGAAAAAAAATTTCGGTTTGAAGCCCTGGTTCCTTTACAGTAAAAAAAATAATGTATACAAGTAATTCAGTTCTTATATCTTAATTCATTTTTTGTTCCGTATTGAGCCATAAGTAAAGAAAATTAATTTTTTTCTAGCTTCCTTAGGAGCTCCCCCATCTGCCTTAACTGCCGTGGAAACTTCAAAATCTAGCTGTTCTTTCTCTGACCAAGAGTACCGAGTCAACCAGACTTGGTACAAATATTTACGAACTCCAAACCTGATTGCATGCGTTCTATGCACTTGCAAATCGGTAAGTATTACCTCTAAAACTGTTTTCATAACTTTGTTATACTTAAATCAAAATACTAAGATCCCTTTCATTGTTAAACGATATTCCAGATATGCATTGAATGATTAGAATAAGAGAAACGATGTGGAAAGCACTAGAGAAATAATATGGTTCAACCCAAAAATCATATTTAGAAAATACAGGGGAAATAAAACATGGAGCTATAAATAATCTAGTAAAAGATTTGGTATTGATAAGTATTTACAAATATATACAATGTATACTTTTCATTGACTCAAAAAGACTGTATACACGTCTATTCATAAATTTCACTTCCTATATGACGGGAGGTTTTTCCATCTACAATTTAAAACTAGCCAAATTTTCAAAAATCAAAAAAATTATTTTTGTACTACTAATTTAGTGGCGTAACGTACACCCCCTCAATACAGCATCATTACGAGTTAGCGGCAGGATTCTAGGGGACCCAAATCCAGATAGTATGGTTTTGCAGTCCTATGTAAGATTCGACTTGGAGCCCAAAACCTGACTTTTCATGTAGGCTTCAAGATTCTCCGTTATGCCAGTACTATAATCATAATATTTTCATATGCAAATACACAAAGTATAAAAAATCTTATTTCTAAAGAATCCATTAAAACGAGAGGTGTTCTTACAGCTATGAGATACAAAATTACATCCATTCGAACAATAAATACAAGCAGAACTTTGTCAATTTAATTATAACCATGATAAATTTAATAATTTATGCAAAATGTTACTGGATTTACGTTTTTAAAAATAAATGTCTTGTTAATATAAATTACCACCAGGTTTTTAAGTGAAAAGATGAAACAAATTGTGAGTAAGATAGTAGATGAATTGTTGTTTTTGTCAATTGATTGATGGTCAGAATAAAAGGTTTCATTACCATTGACTTGTCACGATGTATATATATACTAGTATTATCCCCCAAAAATAATATTAAAAGTGTCTTTGACAAAACAGAATCTCTAGGTGCTATATTTGGGTACTCTTCTCCCTTGTATCTCATATACATTGAGATCTGACATTTGGATCAGCCGAATCACCAAAAAAGCAAAAATCATTTTGTTCCCCAGCTCTCATCGCGACATAAAACAAAGCTGCGTGCCGCCACAAGGTCCAAGTTGACCTTCCTGGAGTAAATACTGAGTAGGGTCCTTTGACTTAGAGCAGTTGTTTATTTGGTCTCCTGTTCTGACGGCTCAATGTCTGCTGCGCCTTTTCTGGTGCTTGCTTTTTGACGGAGTCTGGAACTTTTCATCTCTTTGGAAGAAAACTTCCAAAAATACTACGCGCTTAATTGCATTCGATTGAGCTTTTCATGGAAAAAGAGAACAATTCAAAAATGGGTTATGCTTCCTGGACATTTAAAATAGACCGTCTATTTTTCTTCTGTGGTCTCAAAATGGGGGGGGGGGCTTCTATTTTTTGCAATTACATTTTTTGAAATTTCTTACACTGTATGAAATAATAAGTTCCGTTATAGCTCCGAGAAAAACACAAAGAGGTCATTCTAGATCGCATGGCTTGATTCAGATTAAGCGCTATTACAAATTGTCCGTATCTTGTATTCTTTTAAGTTTCAAGTAGTTTCTATTCTTCATAACTATCAAGTTACTTTATGTTATACATGTATTATTAAAGGCTATCGTAAAATTTTAATTATTTCTAAAAATAATCGAGATAAAAACTTAATTTTTGTTATTCTGAAGTCTTCTCTAAATATGTATCCTATCTACATAAATATCCGGAGTTGTACACTTCTCCCTTTCGAAGGCTGTAATTGCAGAACTCATCAAGATCGGCTGAAAATCGTTTGTGTATGAAGTTATTCGTGTAGTCAAATCTCCGACCCCGAGTGGTTTTTGAATGAGAAAAAATAATGATTATAAAAAAAAGACAATAAGATGGGCTTGGTTGGGAATAAAAAAAGTCGCTTGAGGCAAGATCGAGGGAATAAGACGGATGTTCTAAAATTTCAATGCTACACAATGCTTTGATTTTTAAACTTCGCCTCGAGATGAGTAAGCAAGTAGGTTTTTAGCGTGAAGATGAATATCTTTGGTGAACATATTCGTGCAGTAACAGGTACTAGTATTGGTCTGGCCTTTCTCCTGATTGTCTGTTTAGATTATCTACAGTCCAAAATAACTTCATGCAGACTTCTTCCCCTTATCTTTTTGAAAAGGTACTTCCACTTTTCTAGTTCGTCTCTTTGCTCTTTGGATCAACTGACAGATTTAAAAAAGCTTCCAACAAGGTAAAATAATAACAGAGGTATCAGAATAAAGGAAATTTACTACGCTTACGTATTGTAAATTCATTTCTCAACATAGTCACCACTAACAGCTACACATTAGTTCAATCGTTCTTTCCATTTCTGCATTCCGTCCATGAAGAAAGATTTAGGCTGGATGCGTATCTATTTGAGCACGGCTGCCTGAACTTTGGCATCCTGGATTCATCATTATCCTCCTCGGTTCCCTTATGTCACATGTGATACAAAAGTTTAATAATTTTTTTATGAAGGCTGAACAGCAAAAACAAATGTGGGACCGGTTGTATTACATAGGATACAAAGAGAAATACCTCTTATAATATCCTCCTTTAGTCAACACATGACAGTACCTGTATATGATAGCGATTTCTAATAGTGTCTCTGCATTAAAAGAAGACGTGTTCCCGTCGTCTAAATAAGTATTTTTTCTTATTTATATACAAATATTAAACTATTTTTAAAATATGCTTTTTCTTTGTACAGTAGAACCTCGTTTATCCGAATCAATTGGCACTGGACACCGTTCGGATACGCAATTGTTCGGACAATGCAGTATATGATACTGGATACTATACAAATATTGAAAATCATCATATGCTGGAACCGTGCTCGAAGAAAAAACAAAATAGGTGCAAAATGTCGCAATTTTACCTTGATTGGGGAAAAAATATTCACTTATTTTTCGCTGTACCATTGTACACCTTCGTTTTTTCAATGCAAGGTCTCTGATTCTCTTCAGCAGCAATAGTTGAGTAGGACAGCACTCTGATTGTTGTTCGTACCACTCCATATCTGTCTTTAACGTAGAAACGCGTCAGAATTTGATGGATTCTTGCTAATTTCGTTGTTGTTGTCCTCGTCTTCATCCGTTTGATCGTCGACAGGATCGGATTCTTGTTGCACGGAAGTCATTATCTCGTCATTATTTAGTATTTGAAATCCACAGTCTTCTGCATCGCATGCCATCCTGGTTTCTAAATCAACAAAACTCAACAAAAGAGCACGTATACACCCCCTCACTTAGAAACAAACTGACCTAATACTCCGCGCAGTTGTTTACCAAATCACACAGCTGAAATTCTCCAAATATCCCTTATCTTGGGTTTTCCCATCACTTTTGGCCTCACAGGAAACAACTGTTGAGCATTGCACTGTTTGAATACGTATCCGGACTTTGATTCAGATATTTGACGCTCCGGATAGTAAACGTTCGGATAAACGACGTTTTACTATATATGCACTTTTTACTAGTTAACAGCAAAAAAAAAATTTTTAGTGAAATGTTAAAGCATAATGACTTGTGAAATTTGTTTGTATCACTTGTGATACAATGGTACCCAATCACTTATGAACATACTTCGTCGGGACTCGTTATTTCTCGGTTTTTCGATATATGTGAACCAGTATTTCACGTCAGAAATGATTCTTGACTTCTTGAATTGAGAATTGCATGTAACTGGAGTTCTTATGAAAAATAAAGTTCCGAGATAAATTGACACAACTAAAGTCAGATTCAGAAATGAGACGAGAAGGCCGAGGGTCAATAGATCAAGTTGTTAGTGTGGATCAAAAAATTTCCCGTATGAAGTAGTTCGAAAATAAAGGTGTTTTGCTGATGTCCAGTGAGCATGGGAAATTTTTTGCAAAAATTTTGATTTTGTAAAGATTTTGTGATTTTTTGCAAAATCACAAAATGCAAAAGGTGGTTGAAAAAGGACACGTCATATCTAGAGGTTGATTGCCCTCATATTGTAAGAAATTACAGCAATTACAGGGAGGGGGGGGGCGTCGATCGTCTGAACCGTAACATTAGTTTCTACAGAATGAAGGACCGAACCAAGAAATGGACAGTACGAGTCATTCTACATTTGATCGATTTTACCTTGCATAGTGCATGGCTTGCATACAGAAATAGTATGACAGAATTAAGGGAACCTAAGAAAGATTCTGGAATATTTTGCATTTAGATTCAGTGTTGTAAGTACACTCATCCACAACTTACTAAAGAAGCCATCTCCCACTCCTTTGTTAGCCGAAGATGAAAATGATGATCCCCCTCCAAACTGCAGAGTTACGACTTGCACTCCTCATCAAGCAGCTCGTAACAAAGAAGCTAGGCACATGCCTGAAATGGTTGGGGATAGGACTCATCAGTAGGTGTAGGAATGAGAAGTGCTCGGTCTTAACTATACAATGGACAGACTGCAAGGTTTTTCTATGCCTTACAACTACTAGAAATGGTTTCAAGGCATTTCACGAAAATAATGTTTTTGTAATAAAACTACTAATATTTACCTAAAACGCCAATAAAACTTCAATAATTCAACATAAAAATTTTCATGTTGAATTTATGAATTGTATGCATTGTGTAATTAAAGACAAAGATTAATTGCTACAATCTTGCTTAATACGTCAAAAAATTCTGATTGTAGTGTCTTATTCCTGATGTATAATTTTGATACATCCCCCCTAGCTTCTATAAATTAAAAGAAAATTTTTTTTATTGCACTTTTCTGCATCAGAGTGATCAAAACAACTATTTAAGTACATCTTACAAAATATCAAGCTTTTATTTTTGTCTCGGGTCTGAGGAGGATATGACCCAGAAAACAAGTGGCAATCCATGGAATATCGTCATCCTGGTTCTCCGAGTGTCAAGGAATTCAAAACTTTAATGTCAGCAACAAAAGTCATGCTCAGCATCTTTTGGGATGCAAGGGGCGTGCTCTACACCGAATTTATTACTAAAGTATTGACGGGGAATTCCGGCTGGTGCTGTGCAACATCACAATCACTCAAGCAACGCATCCGTAGTATCAGACCGGAAAGAAACGTCTTTCTTTTGCATCACGACAATGCAAGACCGCATTGCAGTACACAAACACAGGATGTTATGGGAAAATTGATATTCACAGTGGTTCCACAACCTCCTTACAGCCCAGATTCGGCACAGTTGGACTTCTAGTTGTTCCCAAAATGGAAGGAGACTTTGAAAGGTCAACTTTTTTAAACGGATGCCGAAGTTCAGGCAGCCGTGCGCAAATGGATACGAAGCCAACCATAATCTTTCTACATGGACAGAATGAAGAAATGGATAAAACGATTGAACAAATGTGTAGCTGTTAGTGGTGACTATGTTGAGAAATGAGTTCACAATATGTAAGAGTAATATGTTTCCTTCATTCCGATACCCCTGTTCTTATTTTACCTTGTCGGAAACTTATTTTATGCTATTGGAGACCTTACTTATCAATCACCCCTCGTATATTTTAACCAGAACAAAAAAGCTGTTTCTAAATAATGTTTCGTAAAAAAACTCCTTAAGTACCTGATTTTGGCATTTGTTTTTTTCCAAATGTTTGGTGAATGCGAGTTATATTAACGTCACACACTATAAAGCAGCACAGAGGCTACTGATGACGGACCTCGTCCGTCCACGGTCAAGTGACTCATGAGCAGGCCCCCTCCCCCTCTCCAAGCTACCACTCCACGCCGACAGAAGGCTATGAGCCTCGACAGATTTTAAAGTGCATCAGCCACTCAAAAGCTCAACGGAGAATATTAGGCCCCTCCCTGCAAAGCCTTTAATATTTTATAAATTGATTCAAAGCGTACTTGGCGTCAGTCAGGCTATGGGTCCCTTAGAATTGTGGGCCTCCCCGCAAAACAGAAGTGTACTTTACGCCACTACGGCCACGAGTTCGGGACCATGGGCACTAGGCTATCACGGTCACTCCAAGTGTTTGGAAGTCGAATGTGTATGCGATTTGATGCTATCGCCATTTTACTATGAAAAAAAGTAACAAAAAAGTTAGTATTATTTTTACTTCCCAAACATACAAGGGCTGTTTTTTAAGTAAGGTCCGTTTGTTTTTTAAAAAATAACGACAATATTTTGCTTAAAAAAACCTTTATTTTAGAATTGTACATACTTTTACCTATTTTTCTACATAGCTGCCGATTTTATAAATACACTTGTCATACTTAAAACTACGTTTTGAAAACCCTCTTCAAAGAAGTATGCCACTTGGGGCCTACTGTGCAACTCTACGGAAGCTCCGAAGAGCATTGCAAAACAAACAGCGCGGCATGCTGTCAAAAGTTGTTTTGCTCCCCCACGACAACGCAAGGTTCCACACTTCTCGAACAACTCGGAACTTAATCGAATCTTTTGGCTGGGAGGCTTTCTGAGCATGCACCATACAGCCCCAATCTTGCTCCCACCGATGTTCCCCTTTTTTGGTACTTCAAACACAGTTTTGGCGCTTCAGTGACAACGAAGAAGTGAAAGCGGCCGTGAACTCTTGGCTGTCCAACCAGGCGGCCGACTTCTTTGAAGAGGGTTTTCAAAACGTAGTTTTAAGGTATGACAAGTGCATTAATAAAATCGGCAACTATGTAGAAAAATAGGCAAAAGTATGTACAATCCTAAAATAAAGGGTTTTTGTAACTAAAACTGTCGCTATTTTTTTTAAAAACAAACGGACCTTACTTTAAAAACAGCCCTCGTAGATGGTATATTTTGAAATTCTGTCACCTTTAAATGTCTACTGTTATCAAGCTGCATTTTTTGAAACGAATCTATTCCAGTCTATGTTCTTTTAAAGTCATTGATCATTATAATTATTTTCATTTTTCGTTCGGAATCATTTAAAACATTTTTACCTTTATTTTGTGTGAACGAACTTTGAATGTATCAAGAGTAAGAGAATGATTGTAAATAAGAAATTAGAACAATGGAGCCTCTGATTCTTTAGGAGCTGTACTGGAACATAATCTAGAAAACAATTAGCTTAGAGAGAAAATGGAAGCGGAGACCATTTGAAGATCATTATACTCCAATAAAGTTTGAAATAATGAGCTTAACTAAATATAAGTGAACGCAAAATTTCTTTACTTTTTGATTAAAAAAGCTTCAATTTTTAAGATGGTAAATTTACTGTACCATTGAACTTCAGTTAAATAGCGCATATAATCATGAATTATTTCAGATTCCGTTATAACTCTCCAGAGAGCAATTCTTTTAATGATAGACAAGAAGCGCATTGCCATTTTTATATGCCATGTTTGTAGAGCAAGAACATCAATTTATCTTTGTAGAAAGGTCAGTTTAATTTTTCCCACATAACATAATTAGCCTTTCAAAGAATTACTACTGAACTATTTTATGGCTTCGCTCTAACCATTACTTAAACTCTAGTTAGAGAATGAGAAAATACATGATGGCGTCATTATGAATAGAACGATAAAAAAATTGACGGAGCTTCTTTTTAGAAAATGTAAGGCATTTATTAGAGAAAAAGGAACCACTTAATGGATAAAAGAGTATATGCCAGCCTAAAAGGTGACACTACTTGCTTTGTATCGACTAAATTTATAGGCAGGGACCACTGTTGGATTAGACGACATGGAGGCCCTAGGCAGTCGAATTATCGGGGCCCTGTAGCCTAATAATTTGATTACACAACATTTTAGGAATATATTTCATTGAACAAATAAAATAACAAATTAACAGTAAATTAAAAATATAAATAAGCAATAATTATTTATTAGAATCTGTGATAAAAAAATTAACTCTTGCAATAAAAAATAACTAAATATTTTGTTTTCTCAATTTCTTGGCCGTGAATTCTTTTAGAACAGCTTGGAATTCGATGTTCTTCAAGGCGTCGTATTCAATGGCCATAATAGCAAGGGAGTCCAGTCTTTTGCAGCTTCAACCGTTTCATATATGTTATCTGATCTTACTAAAAAATAACTTAATCTAAATTAAGCTTTGATTATAATCCAATCTCAGGAAACGAAAAGCTAAATAACCTACCAAGATGTTTTGTACTCTGTATGAAATCGAACATCCGGAGACTGGACGAAATCTGTGGAGAAACTACCCATCTGTAGGTGTAAACTGGATACAAGACGATGTTTACGTCGCAGACTTTCCCTCTTGACATCACAGACTTCGCCCGGATGTTTTTGAAGCACTAACAGAAAATACAGAACACGCTTTTGCGGGCCCTAAGAAGCGCGGGGCCCGTAGGCAATTGCCTACTCCGCCTAATGAGAAATTCGGCACTGGCAGGAACCAATCAACTGACTACTTTACGCGTTTAGAAATCTGAGGCAATAATGTAAGAAATTAGAGAATATCATGTGAGGAGAGTGTTTATTAACGTTGCACTATAAAGAAACACGAGGGCTATTGGGATGGACCTCGTAATTTTGAACCATGGTCAAGTGACACGGCCGACATCTGACCTTACTCTCCCTCTCCGAACTACCACACCAGGTCAGTAGGAGGATTTCAAACCTCGACAGATTTAACTTGCATTAGTCCTTCTATACAGCGGGTCTTCAGTGGCACTAGGGCTCGAACACATAGCATGCTAGCCACAAGTCTGTGACGGCCACGAATGCCATGTGGAAGCAGTGGCGTAACATACACTCCCACTTCGTAGTAGTGGACAGGATTCTAGGGGACCAAAAGCCTGACTGATGCCAAGTACTTATATCACCCATTTATTAAATATAAAGATAAAGGAAAAACATGACTTTTTTGCAGAGGGCCCTAATATTCACCGTTGCACCACTGTATGGAAAATAACATATTTTTGAAACGTGACTTGTAACGAATGCTTTTCATTGGTAAAAAGATATACAATGAAAATCGTTTTGCACGAAACTGAGGGGATTGAAATATTTTTCGTGTTAAAGGAATTTCGTGTCAGAGGATATTGCAAAAATACCTCATTTATTCAACAAAATTAACTTTATTGAAGTACACTTTATTTACATAGATATGTGTATATGTGCATGTATTTAATAAAAACAAATGGGAAAAAAACATTCATAAGAACTTAATGAATTTAATACAAAATTTTAAAGTTTTTTGAAAAACAAAACCTTTATTGGTTTTTAGGAAACTAATCTGACATTTTTATTTGCATTATTTTTCTTAGCATCAAACTGTTCCATGTCGTTAATTTTTTATTCATTTCACCATTGTAATGTGCGTCTAAATAACCACCCATACTTTTCATGATGATCCTCATTTCGGATGATGTGGGAACAGGAGTTGTATTATTCATTTCATTTTCATCATCGGAATCTACCTCAATGAGATTTTTTTAGCAGTGAACAAAGTCCAAAATGTCTTTGCCTGCTATAATTGGGACTGTACACACATTATCATCATTTACTGTACGGAATTCTTCCAATAATACAATAGGACAGCCCAATCCGGCTGATGTTTGCCGTATTTTGTTCATTCACAGAAAGGAAATCTTTTCGCGTTAAGAGAAAAAAAAATGCAGGAAAATACAAAGTAGTTTTTCGGAACCATTGTATTATTCCGCTTTAACCGATATTTCGTCTTAAGCGTTTTTAATTTAAACGTATTTTATTATATTTAATAAAGAGACCAAACAATCTTTAACTAGCTTATTCCACCCCACCCACGCACACACAATTCGTAATTAAGGACACAACTACCTATTATTAATTCAAACGAGTAAAATGTTAGAGAAGACATCACCCATTTCAGCATGCCAATTTCTTCTAAAAAGAGTCTACTGATGGTGAAGATCACAAACGTTTATTTTGCCTTATAGAAACAACACTCAAGACTAAAATAAAACATCTCTTGTGACTCTCTATCTACAAAAAAAACTTATTGTCTACTCCTGGATGGGGAGAAAATCACTAGTGAAAGATACGTAAGCTTTCTTGAAAACTGGTATTTCATTTATTGTATCTTACTTCCTTATTTTATACTCTATATGTTTATTACCAATTTTACGCTTGAACATATAATCTCGCATAAAACTCTTAAGTTTTAACGTAAAAGAAAACTGTCATTAAACATACAGAGTATAAAATAAGGAAGTAAGATACAATAAAAATTAAATACCAAATTCACACCCAATGATATTTCAGAAATTATATCAATTTTACTTGTAACAATATATATATATATATATATATATATAAATATTTGAGATTTAATTCAAATGCCACCCTTAGAATTGATTGCCCGGGTTAGGGGTCTGGTCTGTTTGGCCCTTGAGTCACCCCTGCTGATTTCTTCAACAAAATGCTGCCTATCAATGAATTCAGTGTACAAAGTAGGGTGAGTGAGAGGTTATTTACATCGTAATAAAGCAATATGAGGGTTATTGGTGATGTACCGCATAATTGTATTCCTTTCTCAAGTGACGAGGACGACACCTGAGTTGGTACCAGCTCTCCTAATTACCACACCAAGTCAACGGGAGGACGTTGAGAGGCACCAGGACTCAAAAGTATGACACGACGGCCATAAGATCCTACCATAACTCCGTTTCCACCTTCGCCTCTGTACAAACTAGGATACACAGGAACATTATGATTCCGGAAAGAATTAATTAATTTTTTTATGTGCAATACCTTATTTTTCATTTTTTTATAAAAAAAGGTTGAAGAATATCTTAATAATGTAATTCATGAAACTTGACACAACTGTCACAAATTTACTACTTTAATTATTTTTAAAAATTGATGCGTTGCTTTATATTTGTGGTCCCATAAAAATTTCCCTTCTTTTTTTCCTCTTTACATTTAGATTTATTGTAATATTTTGGAAGATGAATATTAAAAAAGCTTATATAATTTTTAGAAAAAAAATAATAGCCTGCTGGGAACGAACAAAAAAAAAAAAATAATAATTAAAGATGAGCTAAAATTGTAAAAATATAACAGATTTTTTGAATTTATTTTAGTAAAAATATTTTCAACTCTTTTAGTTTGTTTTTATGGAATAAAACACTATTATTTCTCCTTTACATTTCCACAATCGGGTGGAAATTTAAAGGAAATTATCTGCAACAGTAATATTTTGTGTTAAAAAAATAACTAACAGCTGACCAAGGTATTATGTTATAGATTATAATTTTTGTTGCCTGGAAAGTCAGAGGACTTAAAAAATAATAAATTTCCGAAACTATTCAGTTTCGTTGATAAAAACCATTTGATATCTCACCCTCTGCTTAGTTAACTTCAAATTCTGCATCTAGATGGTGCCAGGGTCTCCGCATATCCCATTGTGAAAATCAGTATCGTAGTTATGAAGGGATTCTGAATTTACTTAGAAACAGGAAAATTGTAAAACGGCTTACTGTCAAAGAATTTTATTCACAAAATATTATGTTAAAAAATGAACAAGTCATTTTTTTTACTTTAAAAATTACTTATAAAAACTAAATTAATAAAACCAAGCCAGTTTTACTTAGAATTTATTTTTGTACGAATGCAGACAAAAAATGAATCATAAAAAAAAGAAACCTTAATTAATATATCAAAACAGTGCGAAAGAGAGGGTTGCAAGTTATTAAGCAATAAAATAGAACAGAGTTAGTTCCTACTTTAACATAGTAAGTATATTATAAGTGGAAAATTTTCAGTACAATATTTTTAAGATGGGAAGAAAATCGCTATAAAGCGTTAGAATATATTCTTTCTTCTTAAAATAGCAATTTCATAACGCTAATAGACCTGGATCGTTCTTTTTATATTTACAAAATGCACTTTTTCTCAATAAAGGTTATCGTTGTCTCAAGTTTCGTTGTATTTTAAAAATAGTTTTAAGCGTAGAATACATCCTGTTCGATGAAATTTTGTTTTCCTTTTTCCGCTTTGTATAGGAAAGTTTGAAGAGAACTGTGTGCATCAAATTTTAGATTTTCAGGTATTTACTGTCTCTTTCAATACTTTAAAATTAGGTAACATACATTTTAAATAAGCTTAAGGGTACCAGTACATGCTCAAAAGAGTAAAATGTCGAAAATAAGTCTCTTTGCTTATGGGACATATATGTTTAAAAAATTTTAAATTACATATATTTAAAAAATATCTTAATAAAGATATTTTAATCATTCTGTAAAAATACAAAAAAAGTTTTTAGTTGAATTTTTTTCCCTGTACAATTTAAGTTGGACATAATTTTTGCGATCTCATAATACATGCTTATGTTTAGGTACCATTTTTAAAAAACGTATCTCTTAAATATGTAAATATTTTTTGTACATATATAAAACAATACATTAAATATAATAAACCTGTTTTTTTTTTGTAAAATATTAAGATAATTTCTTTGAATAAATTATAAGACTTTGTAATCTTGAAAATTTTAATTTTTTCTCCCTTTTTCATACATAAAATTATTTTTTAAAAAACTAGGTACTACTTAGACTTGAAAAAAAATAGGTTCAATGTATGCACAGGTATTCTGCACAGAAGTATAAAAAATTCGGGACTATTTAGTACAATAGTTCTTTTTAAGTGTGTTACGGTTCTCTCTATCCGCGCTCCTTTCACTAATAGTCTTCTTGGGGAATTCTAGTCTGAAAAATTATTTTATTATAAAACTCCTCTTCGAAGAAGACGTGATTATGTAAATTAAGACTACTATATATAGTCTAGGCTTTCAGGTTACAGAGAGAGAAATAGGATAGACTGCTAGCGGAGCAGAGATTAATCAAATTGAATGTGAATCGCGGATATTTAATATTTGATAATTGAATTACTTAAGGTGACGAATTGTCACTGGAGATTGAATCTAGATTAAATAGATAAGAAGTCAGAGCTATTGCCTTGAGTAAGTAGTATTAAAGTCTACTCATATCTCGCGTACCTCGTTAACTGTCTTCAGATTGATCATTTGGGTGCATCTCTTATCCTGATCCACTGAATCTGAGTTGTGGTTAGTTTTGCGGATAAATTAGACTGTTTTTTTGAAGTATGTCTAGTCTTCCTTAGAATTCTCCCTCACCTTTAGGCACACAGGCGAGACCTTACAAGTGTACTTAAAACCAAAAAATTATGCTTTGGAGAAAAAGTGAAAAAACTAAACATTTGTAAACGTTTGCTTACATTTTTGTCAATTACGTTTTTCATATTTTAAGGTTATTTTATCAATGAACTTATAAGTGTTATACGTTTTAAGATTTAGAAAAATATGCACTATTTTTTAATACTAAAATGGAACCATCGTTTTTTTTTAATGTGTATCATGTCTTGGTTCTCTTAAATAAACGTATTAGCTTAAGAGTCCTCAAACTATGTTGGGCATTTAACTTACGCTTTTTTTGTCTTGATTTTGGAGGAAAAAATTAAACATATTTCACATTAATGCAGAAACTATCTAACAAAGTTAATAGTGCTCCAAGCTGTGACATATTTAAAGATTTAATATTCATTTTTGCGGGATTCTTTCAGTACTAGGTTTGATGATTTTCAAGATGATAAAAATGGAGATCTTTTCGCAAATCCTTTTTCAATTTCTCTGCAAAATGTTAATTGTTATTCAACTCAAATTAAAATCGAAATTATTGTATACAGCACCATACTACACTGAAAAGTTAATACATAGAATTCTATTGAATTTTGGAAATTTGTACTAACAAGCATTTTCTTCAGATTTACATGATTTGGCTGTCATATATTGTTGTATATTTGAATCAACCTACGTTTGTGAACAAATGTTTTCTATTATGAACATTACACAATCAAAATATCGTTCAAAATTAACTGAACTGAATAACAATAAGATCCAAGTTTGTGCTTTGGTCTCATTTATTGTATTGTTTTTAAATTTCCACTACTTAGACTTGTGCATTAAAATTATGCTTAAAAGTTACATAATAAGCCTTGGAAGGAGCACGCTTAGTTATTTTTTATCTGAAAAAATGGCTTTCTTCCTAAAAACATTGGCCACCCTTGTTCTATAGTATGGAAATTAAAAGAAAGATAATTTTTGAATTGTTTTAATATTGCCACAGAAGGGGTTGAATATTCGTAAAAATTGAAAGATACTCTAATTTTGGCTAGATGATCTTAGAGTCAAAATAAAATTATTTTTCTACAATATAAGTACCGCAAGAGATGATTATTGATAAATGAATACTGAGTAGTGAAAAGTACTATGTACACAGCAACACATTCCCAGATTTTTCTCCGCACACCACCGAATCAGTTCGATTCCAGTTTTTTTCATCTTCCGCTTTATCGTGCTCTGTGCTTAGGACAGTAGGTTTTTTAAAAGTTTAATACTAAAGATATTAAAAGTTACTTATGTTTTTTTTTCTTGTAATTATTTTGAAGGTGTCCTCTTCGTAATTAATGAAATAGCACAATGATAAAAAGAACTAAAATGCTTTTTTCTCTTTAACCTCTTCCCGGCTTTTCCCGAGCTAAGTTCGGGCAGGTAAACCGTACCGTCCTGGCTCATCCGTGTGCAACGTTTTTTCCCGAATTATTTCACATGCGCTTTTTATGGTTTCGAATAATTGAAAAGTACCACTGAGTTGAATTTTTCTGCAAAAAGAGAACGTCCTTTTGTTGAGCACCCTCTTCACGCTTTACTGAAAGACACTTTGTTGAGAGAGAGAGGAGAGAGAGAGAGAGAGACTACATTCCCCAACAAAGATAAAAACTTATTCGACACGACAGTGTATTTTTTATTTGATGCTCAAACAGAGACAGTAAAGGTAAGAAGATAAGAGAAACGAGATTCTATTGTCCAGATTGTGATATTGGGTTATGTGCAGTACTGTGTTTTCAAATTTATCATAGATGATCAAATTTTGATTAATAATTTAATAATCGTTTATGTAAATGCAAAAGATGTAAATAAAATTTGTAATTCTAGATAAAATCAGGCATTCTATGCTTTATATTTATAGTTAGTATGAATCGACTGCAAAGTCTAATGATTTCTGCCATACAGAAAGCCAAATTTACAGGTAAATTACTTATTTTATTCAAATGGATTTTTTTGCATTAATATTTAGGAAATTTTTGTATGTGAATGGTGTTGTTATGTTTAAAAAGATATGTATGTTTGAAAATATGTAGAAAAATGGAAGTCCTCTCTATTGAGTGTGTATACATACATATATATATATACGTATATGTAGATAGACAAATAGATAGAAGATAAATTGATATAATAGATATAGATATTTTTTGAAAATAAAATCGTTATATACAATAATCACACAGAGAATACACAACAAACAACAAAAAATTATAGAGAAAAAGCATTTGAGTTAAAAAAAATATTTTATGCCAACCGAAACTGTGCTGGAAAGGAAACAGTATTTGATATTTAGGTAATTAACAGGATTACTACGGGGACTATCACGACCTTACCTAGCAATAAATTTTTTTTTTTGAAAAAGCGATCTATTAGAGTGACCACCGGTGAGCCAATGGCTCACTGGCGTCAGTGAAAGGCAAATCGACGAAATGTTTTCTCCTCTGGAGGTGTCCGTCACTTGAGTCCATTGTAATGGAACCTAATGATCGGCTCAGAAACTTTGCTTTATTTAATTACCTGTTCATGTAAATTACAAATCTATTAATATTTGCATCTAGAATGGCTTCAGAGAATATCATTAGGAGCCCTGATGGGTCATTTTCTGCTATCATTTCCAAAAACAGTGGCTGGAATGTCTTACTCGTTTCTTTTTTCTCTCCTTCTTTCGGTGTAAGTGGTTGAATAGACCAAGTAAAATCGTTTATGTGTCGTCTGCCATGGCCATTAAAGGCCGTATCTTTTTCCTTTCAGCACCATTTTCACAGAAACCGCATTAGTACAAAAATAAAATGCTCAAACACAGACACAGACAAAGAAAAATATTAGTTTGTCAATAATGAAAACGAGGTCGACTCCTCTCTCTACCAGCGGTCATTCCTCTATTTATAAGCTTTATGATAAATAAACGAACAATTCCCCCGAATTCTCTTTTGTACGCGCTTAATGAGACCTTTCATGTATAGATCCGATAAATCAGGATTAGTCAAACAAACGGCATTGGAGCAAGACTTTGTCATGTTTTGTTTGTTTTAAAAATTATATCAAGAATATTCAGTTAAATGGAAATATTAAATCCTACTGTTTAACTAAATAATGCACATCATAAATAAGACGTTTGTTTGCCTATAAAATTTTTTTTTTTACTTCGTAAAAAATGGCTACGTAATGATTCGATGTAATGGAAAGGCTATTATCTTGACAAATGGATCTTTAAATGTCTTAACATGAATATAAAAGATGATTTTCTGTTTTTTTTTCTTTTTTTGTACGTAATGGGATGCGGAGATTTTATTTATTTATTTTTAATTGAATTTGAAATTCTGAGGGCTTGCTCTGGATCGAAATAAAAAATTTTTTCTACAGACATGTGTGACTTTGACTTAACTATAATAACCGAAAATATTTCAGGGATTATTATCTATGTGTATACAATGTCAGTTGAAATTCTCTTATATCTTCCAAATTTTTGAAGGGCAAGATTACCTGGTGCTGGAACTGAAAATCACTGATTCGATACTCGATAAGGTATTCGATTACCTTAAAGTCCCGAGTTTTGTCACAAATTAACAAACAGTTTTAAGGTTCAGCTTTTAAGACAAATTTATAAGATTTAAAATATATCAAGTTTTTTATTTTTTACTTACAAGTACAAAAGTTGCAACTGTTTTAGTAAGAGCGAATGTCATTTCCAGCATGGAACAGGAATTGTTAAAAATGTTATGAAGACAATTAATTCAAATTTTTCGTGTATGTTTTGTATAATATTAGAATTTATTTGACCTATTTATTTAAAAAAAAACCTGTGTCATTACAAATTTTTTTGATAAAAATTATATATCAAGTGTATTAAATAGTGACTAAGATCAAATGTGCTATTTTTTGTAAACATTTAATATCTTTTGTTTTTTAGGTCATTTCAAACATAAAAAGTAATGCAACCTATAAATGTAAAAATAATGACTTATATAAACATTTCTCTCTGTGTGAGCCACGTTTATGCAATTTTTTATACGTTTGTAGTAGTTCATTTATCATTTTAATAAAAAAAAATTCCTCACGATCTAAGCTTTTTTTCTCATCTAATTGATTAAACAAATCTATATAAAATTCTCATGTTCCAATTTTTTATATAAAAAATGTTTCGTACTCAGTCGGATACCTTAAACTTGATTCAAGTCTTATAAATATATGGAGCGGATTGTGTGTGATTGTCGAATGATTTCTTATTGGACCTTTTAACTGTCATGCCCGAGAGTACCTCGGCATGGCACTAGAGCTCCAAAATGTCACGCCCGAGTATTATACAGGATAACTTTTTGAGGGAATTTACCATGGGTGGTATAAATGGCTGTGATCAGGAAACATCCTTTTATCCGACAACTCGAAAACGCGGGCAAAAATATTATTAAAAGATATTTTTATATTTGCTAGATAAAGTACTCTTGAACTCATTTTAACCGAATAAAAAGGTAGTTGAGAAACGTATTATATTTTTAGAGTTTCAAATTCAAGTTGTAGAAGAGCTTTTACATAAATGTGATGATGCAGCTTGAAAGGAATTTGCATTCCTTATTCCCTGTGACCCTGCTAGATGTGTGGGAGGAACTGAATGATCAGACTACATAATGAACTCAAATTATTTATTTATCTCTATATTCAACACAGACACAAATAACATTCTAATTAAGATAAATTTGATCAATTAGAGGACGAAGGTGAGACAAGATGGCGTGGGGATAAAAAAACGATCATGCAAATCTATCCTTTCGATAACTTATACAAAGCTTGTTTTATTTTAGAAGCTGCTAATAATTTTAACTCTCTTGAAATAGATCACAGTACCTGAACTCTTCAATCCTTTAGTATTTTAGTCCTTTAAACACTTCTCCAATATTGAAACTAGGCACTTTCAGAATTTCCAACTTCTCGCGTCGTACACTGTTTACGTATACGTACTACTGACGGTTTGTTAGCTTCTCATCTATCCACTTCACATCCAAACTATCCTCCCTTCACTAACCTTCACTTCTCAATTAGCTAACTTTTAAAACTCGCGAATACAGAATATATATATGAAACTTCATTTGCATAATCATGCTTTTTTTCCTCGGAGAAAAGTTGGTTGAAAGAATGATGTCCCAAAAGGAATCACCAAGGGGTTAGTGGAAGAAAGCCTATTGATCCATCACAAGCTTCTGGACAAAAGAATTCTGACAGTCCACCTACAGTAGATAACCCTGAAGTCTTATAAGGAATTTTGCCAATATTCTAATACTCCTGCGAAACGCGAGCCCACAAGACAGAGCAAAGTTTTTTTGTTCCGAAAAGGATCTAATGAAAAGAAGATAAGGAAAAAAACATGATTCTGGTGTAATAGTTGCGCAATTGAAA
>BMAO01027584.1:0-30369 GCA_019973975.1 Trichonephila clavata | reverse complement strand
ACTTTCAGTTACTATCAACTTTTGTTATAGCTAATGAGGAGCGAGTAGTTTTAGCCTATTCTAAATAATATTGACTCAAGATACTTATCATTTATACTTGGCTCGCACCTTTGAACTCAAAACATCAGGTTCCTAATCCTTTTCTAACAGTTCAAATATAAACTATGCTTTAATTTAATATTAGCACACCTATATATATATATAATTGCGATCTCTCCCGAATTCAATATACTTTACTTTAAATAATAGCTCTAATTTGCATTAGTCTCGGTTCCTTTCCAGAAAGAGGTTCTCAAATGAAACAATTTACAGAAAATATTTCATCTTGAGGGCTAGTAGAAGAGTGCGAAGAGAACCCGTTACAAAATGATGGACAACACCTGAACTGGTGGCGATTCTGTAAACTTTCACAACTCACGAATGTGAAGGCTTTGAGTTACAACAGATGTAGCATGCATTGGTCTCGCTACACAGTGAGTCGTTAAACACATCAGGACTGGAACATCATAAGATTCATGGGAAAATTTGGAGAATGAGCATCTAATTTAGGAATCATTGTTATCTGACAATGGTCCTCAATTATGGAGTTTGTCGTGAGCTCGAACGTTAGTGCTACTGAAGACTCGCCTTGTAGATGGTTTGATGCACGCTAAATCTGTCATGGCTCGAGGTCCTCTCATTGACGAGGTGCGGTAGTTAAGGAGAGTGGAGTGCCAGTTCAGGCTTGAGCGTGGTTCAGAACTGCAAGGTCCGTCGCCAATAGCCTTCGTGTTGCTTTATAGTGCAGTGCAATAAGGTTTCTCGCCAGTAGTTACGTTTGTTTAATGTATCGTTAATTAAAAACGGTGAATCACTTCATCTTCTAATTGGATTTTTTCTTTTTTCAAATTAGACATTGAGACCCTTTCTTTGATGCTTTTTTATGCTCGATGCCGCATGACAAGGGTATTTTATATTGTTTTAAAATCATTATATCCATATTTGAACAGAAAGAGGTAACATTTTTGCATCAACTTTTATTCTTCTAAGCAATGTAGTAAAAGATCCTATTTTAATAATTCCACCAACCATCAAGCGACATTTATCGTGTTTATGAAAACGTAAATGCTTCTTGTTCCGGGTTACTTGTTTATTCTGCATACATAAAAGAATTATGCGGAATGTGTTCGCTAAGTAGCCTAAATTGCGAGAGACATTTCTGGCGTGTTCTGAAAAGATCTACAAGTGATAACTCTTTGGATGGTAATGTGAAATATGACTGTTTTTCGTGTGAAAAGAATATTATGTACAAAGTGATACAATGTATAAAAACTTTGATACAAAAGAGAAACATTAAGTCCTAGATTCTAAAGATGTAGGGAGGATTATTCATTAGGATGCCTTGGAAAAAATGGGTTTGTGCAATCTTTTTGTAATGCATTAAGTTTACCAAAAACTTGTTTTTGTTTGTGAATAAAAATTAAGAGTGTTCCCTTTATTTTAAAAATAATATACTTTTTAGTGGACTACATTAAGAAGAGTCTTTTTTGTGTGTTATAATTTAAAATTCAACTTTCAGAATACTCTTTTAAAAAATAATTTTTAATATATTTTAGAATGGATTGCGATAACCTTTGAGGCTCAGTTAAAGTAATGCACTTCCGTAATTAAATCTTTTTTGACATCTTACTAAAAAACATATTCCGGTCTAGAAGAAACTTTTGAAAAGAGAAAAGAAAGCGAATAATTTTTGAAAATTTTTTAATAAGAATTTAAAACACTAGTTTATTATTTGTCAGTTATATCGATATTTTTCCTGAGAAATTTACAGCCTAAATGGCACAAAAAGATTAAATTTTTTTCTATTCAAATACCATTTAGCAGGAAAAGGTGTTTTAAAATAGAGATTTATTTTAAATTGCCGTTGATTACAGTTGAACTTCAAATAAAGTATGTATCAGAGTTGTAAAATATCAAACAAAAAATTACGTATTGCAACAGGGAACCACATATTATAAAAGCACTTATATATATATGTAAATGTGTAATATCTTAAAAATATCGTGGATATGATAGTCAAATATTCATGGTCACAAATTTGTGGTTAGTGTTATATCTGTCTAGTCGTAAGTTTGAGTTGTGGTGTCACTAAAGATCCATCGTGTAGGGGAGCTGAGGCATGTTAAATCTGTCGAGGTTCAAAGTCCTCAAGTTAGCGTCTTCTGGCAGTTTAAAAGGTGGGATGTCAGCTCATGTCGTTCACAATACTTGAAAGCGGTCCAGAACTACGAGGCCCGTTACCAATAGTGTTTAGACGTGCAGCGTTTATAAACAAACACTCAATTCAGGAAAATGTCTTATTAACTAATGTTGTTTTTATCTAATTTATTCCGCTTAAGAAAATATGCACATGCATTTTCCCAACGCTTTTTCGATTAAATAGATAAATCTAAAAAAATTTAGATAATTGTTAATGGGATGGGACGCTAAAATCCTGCACGGTCTACAGTATAGCCCAATTGAACCCGTAGATTCTATATATTCTAGTTTCTCGATTAACACTAACAGCCATACTACGGTATGATAATTCGTAATTCAGGTAGTATATAATTTTACCTCGAACAAAGTCAGAGTTGTTGGTAGGCCTTTCTTCTTATATAGAGGCATGACACGTTATTATGCTGAAAAAGGACGTTCGATTGCAATTTCAGTATGCCGTACAATCTCTTTCATACATAGTGTAGGTAGCTCTATTGTCACCTTCTTTGCATGAATCTTTTGAAAAACTGATTATTTGTATAACACAGCATGTTTTGTTTGTCATGCAAATTTCATGTGCTTGACATAACGCTCTCCTGCTGTAGCAATTTTTTAATGTCAGTTGCATGTATGCATACATATACAAATCAGTTGATGTATACACAAAATAAGTTACGGAGAAAAACATATTTTTGATGATTTTTCAGAGACTACTGAAACGTTTTCAAAGAAATTGGCAAACATCCTCTTAGTAATCCGACTATATATTCGATCTCTTTCTTAAATTTCACGCAAATTAAGAAACTGATGAGACAGGTACCACAAACATTATTTTGAGTTATTTATAATTTTCCTCCAGGTTTTGAAGGTTTACGATTATTTTTGAATTTTTGCTAACAATGGCACAAAGACAACGTCTGGATGATGAATTATGATGGATAGCAGTTTGTAGATTGAAGTTAGACCTCCAAGTGGAGGAAAAAAGAGGGATAATGCTTCCCGAAATGTATTTTCCAGATTATGAAACCAATTGTAATAGACCACGACAATATCCAGAAGATCACTTACAAAGCACCTGAGAACCATTATAAAACTCCCCCTTTAACTACAATTGAGGATCTTTCTGCTGGTAACTCAATTTCGAGGTATATTGTTTACCGAAGGCTTATTGAGTCAAGACTTTATGGCAGGAGGGTAATAATTTGCATATACTTCGTTTCAGTTCATGGGAGAGCTCGCCTGACATGGTCCACACAATATCATCCTTGAATACGAAAGCAGTGGGCTTGGGTTCGCTTGACTGATGAGTTGAAATTTATTGTCAATACTGATTCTCGATCTCTTCATATAGAGAGAAATAAGTGCTGTCCCGACATCAAGAAAAAGATTTCTGTGGAGGTGTTATCGTCGTTATGAAGTTGGACGAGATGCACCTAAAAGTACGTATTTCAGGGAAGTATTGATTGTTCTGTGGTATAGGTATGAGCTCTTAGATCTCTATGTGAAAATGTCTAGATCTACCACTGGCTTCCAGCTCATTTTTGTGTACGATAACGCTCGTCCTTTCAGAGTTTGGTTGTTCAATGAATTCCTCGAAGCTGAGGATATTCAGGAGATGGATTGGACTGTCTTATCTCTAGATCTGAATCCAACCCAACATGTCTGGGATATTTTTGAAAGAGCAATTGCAGTTCGTCAGCCCCCTCCTAGGATACTCCCGTAGCTAGAAAGAGTTTTGATGGAGGTGGGAGATTATTAGTCAGGATCTCTTAAGCTGCCTCTTAAAATGTATGAAAGTTTGTTGTGGGAGCTACAACATTTTTAGACTATTATACTTTCATACGTATAAAGCATGATCATGAGTGAAGGCCATTAATTTTTTATTATAATGTTTTTAGTAATACTTTTTAGTATTTTCATACGAAATTTCGCTTGAAAAGGTTCAAAAGATCTTAAAAATCTACGCAAATTTGTTTGTGTTTCTTAACTTTTATACACCAGTACAGTAATATTAATTTTAGTCAACATTTTAACCTAAGTACTGCATAACATACTACTAAAAATTAATATTCTCAAATATCATCATTGTAAAATTATACTTAAAGTTTTAGATATGAAACAGTAAAAGAATGATAAAGTTATTTGAATTATAATAAATCAAATATTTTTCTTTAATTATTTCATTTTTCAAGAAAATAGAGCTATAAAATCATTAGTTGCAAATTCAATTATTGTTTTTAATAATATAACTAAGTACTCGTAGTAATTACGGCATTGTACAATGGCCCCAAATTATAAGTTTTATCCTTAATTTAATTTTTCAGGCGCAGTTCTTTCCCTTTTCATCTTCCACGAAAATATTTTCTTATATCTTAATAAAATAATACGATAATAGAATTGAACAAAGTAGCAAAACAATGGGCAATTAATTTATTTTGTAAATATATTTACTTTTTATATTCGTATTATTGTTGAAAAATTATATCTTTCTATAGTAAACAGTCAAACAAACAAAAAAGATAATCAATTTTTTTAAAATTACTCAAGTTTCCACCATTAGCTATTTGGCTATAGTGAGGAGCCTTAACATTGTACAACTAGAAATACGTACCAATTTTATAATTGGTATTCCGTTCAACTATTAGGATCTGTAAGGCTCAACAAATATTAGGTATCCAACAGAAAAAGTTCTTTCCTTTATCAACTCAAAAAAAAAAATTGCACTTGATTATTTTCCCATAAATACTTTTAGTCACAAAAATACGTCCCTTCGTATTAAGCAACCCATTCCCAGAATTGCAAATTTAAAAATTCTATTTTTATAAAACTGTTTATTTTTACTTTCAAAAAATCTCAACACACCTTCCTTTTTTTATTTCACTTCATGATCGAAATGTTTACCGTTAATATGATTGAGCAAAGATAAAAATGAATACTAATCCAATGGAGATATGACTGGTGAATAAGGTGGATGGGGGAGGATTATCTCATCCTATATGCATATTTTTTCTAGTCTCTACTGTAACGAGTGTTGATGAGTCAACCGATTAGATTATTTCCATCTCTTTCCTATCTTGCTTAAATGGTTCCGTATTGTTCCGTCTTTTACTTTAAACGCTTCTGTGAGCTATAACGGGAGGTTGAGAAAAATGGCTAACAGCTGTGCTTCCAGAAGTTATACGAACGCTTACAGAAGTGTATCGTCGCCCAAGGGGACTACTTTGAGGGTGGATGCGCTTAGGTGCTGTGAACTATTCAGGGTAAGGTTTTCTACACCTTGTCCCCGAACTTTTGGATCATACTACATAGATTGATTTTACTTAAAAAGGAAATAACGTGGTTTATTTATTTTCTTATTTACCTAATTTTATTGAGATTATTCATTTGCTACCTCAACTGGAAATCATATATCCATTCAATACATCTTTTCAAATATCTATCATGAAAAATACTGATTTAATTAACCTACTGTATTTTTTATGTAAATATTATAATGAAAGATATTTTTGAAAATATATGTCTCCTCAATTCGATTATCAAATCTCCATTCGAATTTAAAAAGTACAACTATAAATTGTCATATTTACAGTTACTAATTACACAGGCCTGTGATAGAAAAAATACAAGGAAAGTAATGGCTCAGCTTTATGTATTTTTTGGTGCTGATTTCAAAAATAATAATGAAAAATTTCTATCACGTTAAGATTTCTTGAAAAATTTAATTTTAATTGGAATTTTATGAGTATTCACCAAAAATTTTTCAGCTTTCAATTTCTTCCCTCTATAGCTGACCATTCTACTGTGGCGAAACATACAGAATACCACTCTGGGGCACATTTTCGTCTCAATCTCTCAATCAATAGTTTCGACACAAGTTTAAGGCTCCGATACCGAATATAAGCTCTCAGAAGTCGAGTCACCTCAGACCTTCTGTCAGGCTGAACTTAATAATCTGACTAGAGATCTGGGCCTTTCGAAAGAGGCAGTTGAAATGTTGGGTTCCAGATTGAAAGAAAAAAACTTATTGACGAAAGGAACCTCTTTTTACTGGTACTGGAATCGAGAAAAAGAATTTGTTAGGTATATTTTGAAAAATACGAGAGCCTGGTCTAGTGTTCAGATGTTCCCGGATTGATGAGCAAATTTAATATCACCTACAATAAAAATAAATGGAGGTATCTCATAGATTCATCGAAAAGCAGCCTTTATATAAGCTGTCTTTCTTCATCAAGAACGTCAATATACATCTGTACCAGTTGGACCAGTTGGTGCATTTTAAAGGAACACTATGAAAGCCTTACTCTTGTTCTCAACAATGTAAAATTTTCCGACCAGGCTCGCAGTTGGACCATTTACGGTGATTTGAAAGTTATATTTATGTTTCTTAGTCAACAAGGCAAATATACGAAGTTCCCATGTCTCATTTGTGAGTGGGGTAGCTGTGATAATACCCAAAACTGGGTCAAATCAAAGTTGCCGGGAAAAAAACTTAAACCAGGCACCAAGAACATGACTCTGAACAGCTAAGTTGATCCAAACAATGCATTATTAACCTATCTGCATACAAAATTACGGGAGAAGCAGTGTGTGTTAAGGCTGTTGTAGAAGATGGTGATTGTTTCAAATACCTTTGCTAAAAGTTTCCTGATTTATCCGAAGCCAAGTTGAGAAATAGGGGATCTTGGTTGGTCCAGATACCCGCAAGCTTAAGAAGGATGAAAAATTTTGGACTTCCATTACAACAAAAGAAACAAAAGCTTGGTTCGGTTGGGTCAAAATGAATTTTTTCACTCACCTGTAGACTTTCCCCCGAAAATTTAGGACAAGTCAACAAAGAGCAGGATGGAAGGTCCCTCCCCCCCCCCCTCCCCCGCAGACATAAAAATATGGAGCACAAATATCAAAGAAGATAGGAAAAAACATGCTCACCGACTATTGTTGGATGTTAACACAAGACAGGTCCTAGATTAAATATAAAAGAAGAAAGTCAAAAAGACGTTTCAAAAGAAAAAAAGAGTAAGCATTTAAATAAATACTATCCAGGTATGGGTTTTATAGATTAATTAATTTTTCTTATGAAAATGATTCAAATCAGGAAATGATAATCCGAAAATCTAGTTTCTGTCACATTTGTTTATAAACATGTATGTTTCCTTTTACAAACTTGTGATTAAGAAAGTTGTGCCGAATTAGTTATTGAAAGGTTTGGCATTGTTTTAAGTTGCTCCAGAAGGCGGTATTTGTGTGTTTCAGCTCATTTCTCAAACTTCAGCTATGGAACATACAAAGAAGTTTAGAACACTACTATCAGATTCGGATTACTACAAAGGAAACTCGTGTTTTTTTTCACAGCAACACCAAATGAACATAAAAAATGAGAAAAAAAGGCTAGTAGTAGAAGATATGCATCTAAAATAATTTGTTTTATTGGCATAAAAGTCATACATGCCCAGTTGCTCCAAACATTCGCATATTAATGAAAAAATATGCTTTGGGAATCTAGACTAATTCTATACATTCAAGTAAGGAAGAAAAGATACAATGACATAGAAAGAGGGCGAAAATAGAGGATAGCTAAGACATCCAAGAGATGTATTCTCCGTGTTTACCAAATGCAGAAAACTGCATGAATGAAAGGGAAAATCACTAACTTTCACATCACACCAACGGGAAGACATTGGAGCCTTGGCATATTTAACTTGCATTATCCTCCTCTGCACGGCGGGTCTTCAACAGTACTAGGCTTGAACTCATGACACACCAGCCACGAGTCCGAGAACTTAACCACTAGGCTACCGCAACCCCGGTAAACTTTTAAGAGAGTGAGTGAATATGAACATCGTACTATTCAGCTACTCATAAACTTTCTAAAGACAAAACCCAAGTTGTAAGTTAAATAAAGGCAATTTCTACGCATACACGCGAGCTAGAGGAAGGGTTGCGACCAAAGCTGTCGGAGCTCCCCAATTAATATTTTCTAGCAATATTTACAATTTTACACAAAGTAATATCTTTCGTTTTTTTTTTTTTTCAAAATAAAGATCGGGAGATATATTTTTATTTCTGTGACTCAATGCAAGATCTACCTTTGTCAAAATATCATAATGCTGGAAATTAAACTTTCAAGTTCCATGAAAATTTTTCCATATTAATGATACCTTAAGGGCTTTATAAGCCCAGTTTCTGAGTGGTAGAGTACCGTGCTTCCACGCCACAGGTCCAGGGTTCAAATCCCGGACATGCCAAGATCAACTCAGCCTTTCATCCCTGAAATGGGTCGGTAAGTGAGTACTAAGCTTTTTTAGGAACTAAATACTGTAACTTACGAAGTTTTTTAGATTTATGTTGTTTTTTTGTTGTTGCTCATCTCCATGTCTAGCCAAGCTAGACCACAGTCCATGATCTCATTCAATCTCAAAAAGTCCAACACCATTAGAGGGTCCTCATACAGATCTTGTTTTGTAAGCCACAGGCAGTCAAGAATGTGTTCTGGAGATGCCTGGCAGGCAGAACACCTAACACAAGTCGGAAAAACTTTGTTTCCATCTTTAAAAGTCAAAGTTCAGAGGTGGACACTCCAGAAACGAGTTAGAAAAGTTTATTCTTGACTACTGCATTGAGGGGGAAAAGAACCACCTGGGCTTTTAGCTTCATACCAGGGATGAGCAGGAGGAATAGTTGATTGCTTGTTGTTGATGTAGGTGGAGTGCAGTCAGTCTTTGGGCCTCCTAGAACCCTGGGGCCTCCAACATTGCGGGAGTGTAGGCTACTGTAGAGCAGTCATGATTATGGACAAGTACATTTAAGCCCCCAACAGAAGTGACCAAAACATATTTCGAATTTTATGACAAGGTTTAAGGTTAATATAAACAGTTGGAATGACTTTTGTAAGCAAGAACAAACAAAATAAATTTTAATTATTAATGTAAACATAAAATTCTGGTTCTAGTAAACTAATGTAAACTATTCTCTCTAATGTAAACAATAAATTCTAAAAATTTCTGAGCTCGAAGTTTAAATTCACAACATCTTGACATTTTTACATCGGTCGTTCTTGCAATAGACACAGAAAAAATATCTTCCGTAGTCTTTAGTTTTTGAAGAAAATATGTAAAATATTATTTCAGACAAAATTGTATTCAAATATAATGAAAAGTATTAACTGGAGCTCGAGAGTCATGATCGCAACCGCTACCAGAACTCCCCTCTCCAGCTCAAATGTATGCATATACACTCAAGAGCCAAAGCATTATGACCACCCCTACATTTTGCAATGAACTCGCCTGGATGACGTGGAAGGCACGTGATCAGGTGGAAGTGGTATTTAACTGCTCCTTGAGAGTCTGAAGAATCATTCTTTCACTTACTTCTGTGTGTGATGGGAAAGGCTGCGGATCTAAGCGACTTTGATAGAGGGCAGATTGTAATGGCTCGAAGGCTCGAAACAAGTATTTCCGAAACTGCACGACTCGTGGGTTGTTCGCGATCCACAGTTGTTAGTACTTATGCAAAGTGGATGAATGACAGGGAAACCAGCAGTAGACGACATGGTGTTGGACGTCCACACGCTATCAAAGAAAAAGGTCATCGGAGACTGTATCGCATGGTGAAGCAAAACCGGAACCAGACAGTGGCTCGGCTGACAGCCCAATACAATGCAGGACCAAGTAGAATAGTATCGGAGCACACTGCTCAGCGGACACTGTTGGATATGAGGCTACGCAGCAAAAGTTCCACTCGTGTGCCTTTGCTGACCAAGCGTCATCGCCAACTTCGCCTGCGCTGGGTCCGGGAACATCACGACTGGTCTATGGATCAGTGGGAGAGAGTTGCCTGGTCAGAAGAATCATGGTTTGTCATTCATCACGCCGATGGCCGTGTCAGGATACGCCGTCTTCCAGGCAAACAGTTGCTCCCTCAATGTACAGTAGGCCGGTGGTGGCGGTATTATTCTTTTGGGTGGGACGGGCATCTCTGGGACCCGTGGTTGTGGTAGAGCAGACTATGTACGCTACAAGGTATCTGAACATCATTGCGGACCAGTTGTACCCTTACATGGCCTCTGTTTTTCCAGCTGGAAATGGAATGTTCGAACAGGACAACGCCCCGTGTCACAAGGCTAAAATTGTGTTGGAGTGGTTCCAGGAACATGATGCTGAATTCCAGTTACTGTCCTGGCCGCCTAACTCACCGGATCTCAATCCGATAGAACACATTTGGGATGTCATGGGACGGCAGCTCTGAGTTCAAAGACCACCAATTCCCAATATCTCGGATTTGCATGACCGTTGCTTAAACATCTGGTACAATCTGTCTCCGGCCATCTATCAAGGACTTGTGGCATCCATGCCAAGGCGAGTTGAAGCTGTGTTGCGTGCCAAAGGTGGGCCAACTCGTTATTGACAGGTGGTCATAATGTTTTGGCTCTTGAGTGTAAATAACTTAGGCTTTTCGATAGTTAAATTGTCTTGTTTCTCTTACATATTGGATATTCTGTTTCAAAAGTTTGCCAACCCCTGTTCTAAGTATTCATAATATATTAACAATATCCATAAGAAATAAATAATAATTTTATTGCTGCGTCTTGACATCTTGAAAAATACTAAAATTTTTTTTCAAATGGGCTGCCTATTGGTAACAAAACATATGTGGACTCGGCAAGTCCCCAAGTTGGAGAACCATTTCATTGGTGGCATCTTCTAGTAGCGGCTCTCACTACCAAATTTTGGAATCTTTAATTTATTCAATTCCAGCCCTCGATGAATACTAAATATTTTCGTGATTTAATTTTGTCATGAGTACCTGTGGCAAATTGATACTCAAGGGATATTTTATATGCCACATAATCATATGACATGCGTGTCTACTATTTTCACATCTGAAAAACCTATCTACTCCAGCAGGGGTTGAACCTACAGTCTAGGGCTTACGAGGCGGGCATACTACCTCTAAGGCACCGAGCCGGCACAACAAAACAGAAGAGGGGGAAAGGCTCCAGAAAGACTCGTTGACATTGCTACAAAGCATTCGCTGAGCTTAGTCTTCGCCAAATGTACGAGAGCCTACACCAAATGTGGAGCACATTTTTAAACAGAAGGTGTCTCAATTTTCATGAAAATTTGAAACGTTGCAATTCATATATCTGTTTATCATATAACTTTTTTAAAATTTCAAAATACACATAAGTAATATATTTTTCCTTTTAACACAGGTTTGTCTAAAGTGCGGCCCAAAAGCTTTTAAAATGTGGCCCGAACGAAAATTATGAAAATATTTAAATTTACACAATTTTATTCAAAATATTAATGTTTGCAATATTTTTCATATACAATCGATTCGTTGACTTTTATTTTGAAATAAAAATTTAAATAAAAACATTATAGTATACCATGAAAGTTTACGTCAGAAAGTTCAGAAAAAGGGACCCTTGAACTGTACAATTTAAACGACGATGAAAAGATTTTTCTTATCTATGAAAAAATTATCAGTTATCATAACTGACGGAGCCCCTACAATGGTTAGTAAAAATAGGGGACTCGTTAAAATGGTTAATAGTGAAGCCGTCGTTGCTGGCAATACGATCTTGATGGCATATAATTGTATTGTACAGCAGGTCAATTTATGAGGAAAAATTTTAAAAATGGAAAGTGTATTAAGTGTTGCTATAAAAACCATTAATTTTATAAGAGCAAAAGGATGTAATCATATACAATTTCAAGAGTTTCTTAAGTTAATGGGCACTGAATTTCCAGATGTTATTTATTATACAGAAGTAAGATGTGCTTAGTAAAGGGAAATGCTCAAAAGATTTTAAGATTTGAGAACTGAAATACAATTATTTATGGAAACAAAAGGGAAACCTGTGGCTGAATTTGAAGACGAAGATTGGGTTTTAGATTTAACTTTTTTAGTAGACTTGACAGAACACTTCAATAATTTAAATTTGAGACTTCAAGGAAAAAATCAATTTATTAATATAATATGTTCAAAACAATAACAGCGTTCTAAAGAAAGTTAAAATTTTGGCACAATCAAATAAAAGTAAAAACACTAAGAATTGCAACTTCGTCTATTAAACCTGATATCGATTTGCTTTCAACACAAAAGCAAATTCATCTATCTCATTAACTTTATTTTTTTCTATCTTTATGAAATTCAAACTAAACGTAAATCGAACTTTTCCACATTTAAAATAAATATGTACCTATGCATGTCTAATTCAAGTTAAAGAAATTTATAATAATAAGAAGTTATAATTTATTTTTTAATAAAATTACATAGAATTAATTTTTATCTCAATTTGTTTAAAAAAAATATTGTATGTGCGGCCCAGACAAAAAAATTTTTTTACCATGCGGTCCACAAGCGGTCATAGTTTAGACACCCATGTTTTAACATGTTGTGATGAACGTTCTGTCACGTCCATCAGTGTTTGGGGTTTAGAATAAAGATAAACCACAATCAGAACAAATATATTTTATTATTCTAACAATTAATTCTAGCAACTCTGGGTAGGAAATGTACCTTTTATTGTATTGGAACAAAAGCGTAGTATAAGAGATATTTAATATTTAATTAGAATTCAAATAACTTACTCTCTTAGAACGTTTTTGGTAAGATATGGTCTGAATTATCTTAATTCCATTCTCAGCTATTCGACCTTTAGTTATTATTAATCTAATCCAACTTATTGACTAAATCATCAATTAATCTTTAATTATTCAACAATTAATCGTCGAGCAACTCCCGACTAGCTCATAGCTACTTTCCGCAAATCACTAACTATTAGCTTCTAACCACTAACTCCTCGTACCTAAAAGTTAATGCTTAAACATCATCCTTCATTTACATAAACCGTGTCTTCTTCTTCGAAAGAAAGTTTTCAATAGAACAATATTTAAAAGAAATACTTTTCCCCAAGAGGATTAGTATGAGGCTCACTGATAGACCCGTTACAATGTAAATTGATAGCTTATTTAGCATTACTATATAGGAGAAAAATTCGAAACACATTTTATAACGGAAAAAATGGGTCAACATGGATAAAAATGAGTAATAAGAAAAATATCCTATCCTGTGTAGGATAGTGAAGCCAAGTATTAGCATTTATTTCGGAGTATTATATCTAAAAAATACACCAAACTTGGGAAAGTAACAAAAAATACTAAGCAACAATGTGTGCTGTATATGCGATATTTTAATTTTGATAAAGCAAGTCTGTAAATGATTCTGCTCATCGTATCTCCTGGATTTCAAATGTATTTTAATAATATATTTTTATAATTGAACTTACAGCAAAACATGCGGTCTCTAACAAATAGACACAGCAGCATTCTTATTATACTTGTAAAACAATTTCAATAACAAGATATAATCAAGCGATAAAACCCATTGTGTGTGTAATCAACTTATCTCAAAAACCTTTGAATATTATATTTAATCTTACATAAGTTAGGACCTTTGTGGGTGTGTAGAGCAAATTTTGCTGACAAAAGGTACATGTCATATTTTTTTCTTGGTGACTTATGTGACTATTGAAAAATTACTTTGTGAATTTTGAGTATATAATGGTATGAAATAAATTTAATTTTCCATTCAGTTACTTTGCTATTGAATGCTGCTTCCAGTTCTAAATTTTCTCATACAGCTAATTTTTTCAATTTTTCAGGGTGGTATTATTTGTTTATTTTTTGCTTCTTTTGCTTTTTTTATTATTTATGTTCCTATGTTTTAAAGTGAAATACAATGCATTTTTAGAACATAGGAATGTATGCAATGCAATTTTGGGGTTTATATATCCTTAATACTAAAAACTAATATGCTTTTTCTATTGAATCAAAGATTTACAAAAAGAAAGGAATTCGGAAAAAACTTTTTAAAAATTCTTTGCGTAGATCATAAGTGTTTCATACACACACACGCACAGTTTTATTCTCCTATACAGAAAATAGTATGTTCTAATTACTTAGTTGCGAAAATTCAAACAGCCACTGTCATGCAGAATACGTTTAACAAAAATCAATATTCATTTAGCTATCTTGAGAAAATAATCTATTGAATGTGTATAGTAACTTGATTTAATTAACGTAATAAAATAATGCTTACAAAAACAGCATTGAAGTTTGAAAAAACAATATAATAATACTAAAAACTATTATAAATAACAAATTAATGTCAAATTTACTTATTGATAATATAATGTTGTCAAGTATTATGAAAGTGGTACTCTTATTTTTTTTAAAAAAGAAAATCTAACAAACTTATTCCATTATGAAAGATTAATAAAACGTTTCTACAGTCTTTACCATTAAGTCGTTAGGAATATGAAATAGGAAAAGCTCTATTGAAAAGAAAATCCTAACTCAATCCAAAAATTGTTTGAAAAGAAATGGAAAAAAAAATGCAATTATTCCCTTTTTTTTACTTCATTTCCTTCCAATAATAAAAAGTCATAATGTTATGTCTTATATAAATACAATTTATTTTAAACTCGCTTAAGTATCTTTTCTTTCTGAACAAATTAATGATAGTCTATTTTCAGTACGTAAATTAAGTATTTTAAAATGAAAATTTTATATACATGTCAATTTCTTTCACAATTTTCCTAATTCCCTCGCTGTAGTCGCCGCGTCATAAAATATATTTTATTGCATATTTTTGCTAAGCTGGCAATAATTTTTTCCCGGAAAATAATCTTATTCGAAAAAATATACTGAACATTACTCATAATTTAATGAAGTACTTTTATTGTATAGATAATTGATCTATTCAAAAGCGATTTCTATAGAGTTTGAAATTTTTTGTTAAATATGTATTTACTTGAATTTGAGTCTGCAAAAAAAATATTGGGTTAAATACCAATTACAATTTTTATTCTTACTTATTAAATTAAAATTTTCAGTTCAATAAGCAAGGGTAATAAATTAAAGGGCTTAAACTTTTGTTCAATCGGATTAAATAGTATTCAAATGGGAAATATAAAATGCTCTTGAAGCAGATTCCAACAAACATTTAATTTGCAAGTTATATATCATAATGAATATAATTTTTAAGAAAAATTCAGTAATAATAAAATTTACAAAAGAAGAAAAATCGACAAACAACAAAAAAACTTAGTCATGAGAATAGCTTTGTTCATAAAATTAAATAAATGTACAAAATAATTTATTCAGAAGCTCTATGTCAATTAAACAAAATATATATATGAAATAATTAAATTCAGTAAAAATTAGCTATATTATTTTACACCAATATATGCATATACACTGGTGTCCAAAATTTAAGCATAATTGATAATTATGTGAATAAAGAAGGAACTGTAAATCAGAATGGCGGGAAACGTGATATGCGAGTGTAAAATGGTTATAAAATAAGGAAGCAAATCAAAAGAATGATAATAATTAATTTTACTATCCAAAGGTAGCAGTTTGAAAGAAAACTGAGCATAGCAAGGATTCACACTTTAAAGAAAAAATGAAAGAAAACATTAAATAAAATACTGATGCTGCAGTTTAATAAGGTGTGTGGTCACCTCTGGCAGCCAAGCACGCTGCACAGCGATTTACTATACTTGCTATGAGATGATGAATGAGTTGTGGGCTCAAACGGTTCCAATCTTCTTGGAGAGCTCTCTTCAGTTCTGTAACGGAGCTTGGTGGGTGCGAAAGGGCTGCAATTTGTCTCCCGAGCATATCCCATACATGCTCAATAGGATTTAAATCAGAGGAGTTCGCAGGCCATGACATGCGCTGGATGCTTTCCGTTTCAAGGAAGTCATCAATCAGCACCGCTCGGTGACATGGCGCATTATCATCCATGAATATGAAGTCAGGACCGACAGCACCTCGAAGCAAGTGAACATAAGGCTCAAGAACTTCGTCTCTGTATCTTTGAGCAGTCACAGACCCCGTGTCAAAGAAAGAGAGGTCTGTGTGGCCGTCCATCATGATGCCTGCCCATACCATTACTCCCCTGGATGAAAAATGATGTCTTTCCGTTATGTTTCTTGGTTTAAAACGTGTTCCACGTTCTCTCCATATCGTTGCCCGCCGAGAATCACTACTCAGACTAAACCGGGACTCGTCACTGAACATCACATTGGCCCACTTTCCCACTCCAATGTTGATGTTTCAAACTCCAGTTCAAACGAGCGCAGACGTGAGGGGAATGCAAACTGCTGGTCTTCTGGCATACAGGCCAGCATAATTGAGTCTCCTGTAAACAGTTTGTCTCGAAATTCCTATTCCTGTGGTGACTGTGAGTGCCGAACCTAGTGCTCTGGCAGTACTGCCCCTCTGACGTCGCGCACTTATTACCAGATATCGGTCTTGACGAGGGGTTATGACTCTTGGTCGACCTGATACTGGTTGTAGGGTAACATCTTCCGTTCATTGAAACCTCTGTCACAGTCTTGAGATCACAGACTAGTCCACATTCAGAATTCGAGACACTTCGGTTTGTGATCGTGAGGATTCCAGCATTCCAACGATTCTTCCTTTCGTAAACATGTCCAATTGTCGTCTTTGTGCCATCATTCACCTTGTTTGATGGTTAACAACGTTCCTTCGCACAGGAGTTGCACGAAACTTGTCTGAACTGCCTATGCTGCATGAATCGGTTTCTCCGCGTTCCGACATGCGCCGGTGTTTCGCGCAGGACGTAGTCGACTGAAAAGTTTTGCATAAGCCCAATGTTTCTTCTTCACCCAATTAATATCCGGAAGAAATTTGGAATAATTTTACGAATATTTACTTCATGTTTTTCGCATTTTACGATTTATGCTTAACTTTTGGACACCAGTGTACATTTATATATACGAACGAGAGTAGTCCCAGAAGTTCCCAACCCAACAAAGAAAACACAACCTTTTTTGGGTTAAATATATTTATTTTTCAACTTAATCTCCTTTCAGCTCTATACACTTTTCCCAGCGATGTTCAATATGTTCGATACCCATTTTAAAGAACTGTCTTGCTCCTCAAAATAGCCATTAATTGCCGACATCACTTCTTCATCGTTGGAGAACCTTTGACCACTATGCCATTTTTTAAAGTTTGTGAATAGAAAATCATCCAAGAGGGCTAAATCTGGTGAACAGGGTGCATGAGGTAGCAATTCAAACTTTAATTCATTAATTTTGGCCATTGCAATAACGGATTTGGGAGCAGGTGCATTGTCTTGATGAAACAACACTTTCTTCTTAGCCAAATGCAGCCGTTGTTGCTTGATTTCTTTGCTCAAACGTTGCAATAAGTCCACGCAGTACTCGCCGTTGATTGCTTTTTCTTTTTCAAGATAGTCAATGAAAATTATCCCACGCACATCCCAAAAACTGATGCCATGACCTTGCCTGCAGATGGAACGGTCTTCGCCTTCTTTGTAGCCGGTTCTCCCTTTTCAGTCCTATGTTTTGATCGTTCTTTTGGCTTAGTTGTGAAGTGATGGACCCATGTTTCCTCCATAATTATGAGACGGAGAAAAAATTCTGTTTTTTTTTCTTCGGAGAAACCGCTAAACACTCAATTGAAACATCTTCACGACACTGTTTTTGCTCGAGTGTGAGTAAACGCAGCACCCATCTTGCACTCAGCTTTCTCATGTCCAAATTTTAAGATAATATGTGATGTACCACACTTTTTGAAATGCCTACTATGTCTGCTAGCTCGCCTACTTTCAATCGACGATCATCCAGTACCGCTTTATGGACTTTCTTCACCATTTCTGGACTCGTCATCTCATTTCGTCGACTCGACCACTGCGATGCTCGTCTTGGCAGCTCTTACGCACGCGCTCGGCCTCGTTTAAACTCTGCTACTTAATATTTTACTGTTGTAAACAAAGGAGCAGACTCCTCCGGAGTAGAATCTAGTTCAGCTTTCATATTGGTTGGGCTGGGGCCTTTCAAATAAAAGTATTGTATCACAAAAGGATGACCAATTGTCTCCATTTTCACAAATTCACTGAAAAAGTTTACTATTGATGGCTGCCAAACAAATACTAAACAACATGGCTTCGGTATATATATATATACTTATGGGGCCACCTTTGTAATATATATCTGTGAGTATGTATATGTATATGCGTGTGCATATATATATACATATAAATTCTATAAATTCTACTTACCCCACTGAAAAGAACCAACACAAAAGAAATCGCAGTTTTGTATATATGCATATATATATATATATGTATGTATACATAAGAAGTCCAGTGGCTGAGTGGTAGCATATAGCACTTTCACCCCACAGATCCGGGGTTCAAACTCCGGACTGGCTAAGTTTCATCCCTTCAGTGAGTACCAAGACTACCATAAACGAGTACCAAGTTTGCTTGGGAACTAAACACTGGGGGTTTCGCCTCAAACTGACCGACTGGGCTGAACATCTGCTCATGCTCTTCAGTGCCCAAGGTCACGAATACTGAGATGGGCACTGTAGACCTTGACCCCCATGGGTTGTTGCGCCTTTGAGTTTACATAGTTATTAAGCTAATTCACTGCGAAATCTAACACAAAGTAAAATATCAAGAAAGAAAAAATATATAGTAAAGGACAAAGTTAGAGGGCCAGAGTAAAGTTTAAGGACTAAGATTGCATGGATAAACAATGCTTCAGGGCAAACCTCAATCTTTATTTGCCAAAATTACTGAACAGAAATAAACTAGATGAGAAGAAAAAGTTAAAAAGAGTACAGAAACATTTTAATATAAATGTACAATTACAAAATCAAATTTTAATAAATCCAAGGCAGCACATTACAAAAAATTATTGTCGCCCTCCTGAAAAGAGCCAACACAAAAGAAATCTTAGTTTTGTGTATTTAAATATATGTGATATTAAATAGCATTTCATATAATCAGCGACATATTACGTTATTCTTTAAATTATGCTGCAACACTGTAGAACTGAGCATTTCTTTGACAGGTATATGTGAAGTTTCCCCACGCAGTGGCAGATGTGAGGTATTTCTTCATTTAAAAAGCATCAAGTTATTGGCCTGCTTTAATCTATCCTAAGCTTCCTTTCTCCCTTAACGTATACATAACTCCCCTGCATTATTGGGGGGGGGGGAATTGTATCCCTCCGCTGTTGAAACAGTGCTATCTATTTCCTAAACACCTCCCCTCCGTGATCTTAGTTGTTTGGGACC
This sequence comes from Trichonephila clavata, assembly GCA_019973975.1. Lineage (NCBI taxonomy): Eukaryota > Metazoa > Arthropoda > Arachnida > Araneae > Nephilidae > Trichonephila > Trichonephila clavata. The sequence continues at coordinate 10,981 of BMAO01027584.1, read as the reverse complement.
CTTAAAATTCGTAATGTAATCTAAGTCTCAATTTAGAAAAGAATTACTGTCGGACCACGCTTTGACGAACCCCGATATAATGAATTTCGCGATTTAACGAATATTTTTCTCCAGATCAAAATGAAGGTAAAAACCTCTATTTAACGAATATTTCAACGAATCACCGAATCAACGAATTATTTCAACAGTCAAAAACAATTTTTTTATTAGTTTGGATTAGAAAAAATTGGATATCTTTTCAAATGGCATATCCTTTTTGTCCGGAACAGAAAAACTTTCCCTGTAAGCAGCAAAATAGAGAAATAACTCTTTCGAGTAAGGAATCAAAAAGCTTGTAAAACATCTATTAGTCAGTATTTTAAAATTTCAATTGTTTGGTGCGTAATAATTCGTTAATAGTATTTTTAGCTGCTGAATAAAAAAGTGTGTAATATCTAACAATGGTCATTTCTTGTGTAGTTTGCTTATTATAGAATTTACAAAAGGTTAGTGCAAAATCTTTGAATTTTTTGTACCCCGAAATAATGAATAGCCCGGATTTAATGAATAAAATGTTCGGTTCCGATGAATCCGTTAAATCGGAGTCCAACTGCATTTAATTTATTTTGAATTTCTTACTTTCGATAACATATTTCAAAAATTTATTCTAATGAAACCGATCTAGCCTTCTTCTCCCATTTCATTTTTTCTACTGATAAGAATTTAAAATATTCAAGATGTGTTGGGAAGGGATCACCCGAACATAAAATTTAAAAGGAAAAAAAAAATGACAGTTTCAACCCTCTTTAAAAACAAGTAATTAAAAGATGCAGGCAATAGAGGGGCAAATAACTAGTGCTAAGTGGAAGGAAAGATGATTTATCGACTTCTTTCAACAACCGAAGATTTGAACTGTCGTTTTGAAGTAGGCTATTTCTAAGTTTTTTCTTCTTTTAACACATACTCAAAGACATTATCTTTTGTAATATCTAAGAAATGGCTGCATACTTCTTTTAAGAAGTTTATACAAACTATCAGACAGCCTTAGAACTATTTATTCTTTCAGTACATCAAACTAAATATTTTAAAAAGAATTTAGGCCCAATGACCGAGGGATTTTAAAATAAATATACTTTTCTTCCGATATTGTGTTTTTAATACTTTCTATCGTTTCACTTTTTTTTTCGGAAAAGATATAACTTCCTTCCAGTGGCGCACACAAGGGGGGTCCCCGTGTCTAGACCCCTCCCCACATAGAACTTGATTTTTTTGCTATTGATTATAATCCTATGTATATAGTACGTAAAATTTAATTAAGCATTTGTTTTTTTAATTTTTTTACTAATTAATGTTAATTATTTATTTAATAATTAACTTTTCACTGTTTTGTGTTTCCAAAAATCGACAAAATCAAAAGAATATGCTGAGTAGCGTATTGGAGCATGATACGAGAATGGTGGACTTTTGACCCTCCCCCCCCCACTTGAAATATTCCTATGTGCGTCACTGCTTCTTTCTATACATAGCTTGTTAAATATGTTTTTAAAATTACAGAAAAATTTTCAAAATAAAAAAATAAAATAAAAAATAAATAATAATAAAAAAAAGTTAGAAAAAGCTGAGATGAGCGCTTTAGAGGTCTTATAGGAATCATGTCTGTAATCACGTCTCTTATCTGCTATACTCAACAATATAATATTCTTCTTTTTTAACTTTTAAAAACACAAAGAAAAAATTTCATGTAGTACAAAGAACTTTTGATAGCTTCTAGTTCATGAAATTAGTACACGCAAACAATAAAAATTTAAAATGAGAAATAAATCTCTATTTAAATGATATACAGTCGACTCTCGATAATTCAAAGTTGGAAGGACCAATGAAGATAAGAGGGTAGATAAAAACTTCCAGAATACACCGAAGAGGAATTTTTTTTTCTAACACATATAAATTTGAAGCTATATAATAAAACAATTGTACATATGTATAAAATTATTTTAAAGTATTTTTAAAAAGTACGTATTATATACAGTATAAATATCATACGGAAGTTAAAAGTTTTGTATTAAAATAATACATTCATACACAATCCTACGCATCTCTTCTTCACAATGGTGGACCATCCTTTCAGAACACATGTGTAGTATTGCCACGTGTTAAACGAAAGATATGGACGGCTGACAACAGAAGGAAAGCAATAAAAGTGCCTTTTCATCTGAGGAACCGGAAAACAGTAAGAAGGAGTAGCAGTGTAAAAAGGGTTACGTTACATGGGATACACGCAAAGGCAATAGAACACAAAACTTGTAAGCTCCAACCTGTTTGCTACAGGACTGTACATGATAGTGAGTGTTTAAATTGTCGAGAGTTTTATAAGGTAACGTCGATTTATCGCGCGTTGTAGTCTTGCCAGCCACCGATTTTACTTCGAGTTTTCTAGGGACTGAGCATATACTTCGAATTATCGAGAGGTTTGTATTATCGAAGATTTGAATTATCGAGAGTCGACTGTATTTCGCTGTGCGAAGAGTTTTTTTTTATGAAAATGACAAGAGAAAACTTATTTTCCCGAATTTGATTGCTATTCTCAGGAATATCTAACTTGGGTCTTAAAAAAGTACCCATTTCATGACATCGATGTTTTATACTTCTGAAATCATCCCATTATCTTTAATAAATATGGACTTACTTCTTCAATATAGAAAATTACAATATTTTCTTTTTAAATTCAAGAAAAATGCAAGAATCGTCTTATGAACTAAAAAAGTTGTAGTTTTCGAAGAAAACTACTTTTTCAAAAGTCTGGGATAATACCTCGAATAAATTACTTCAATACGTTAGAGCAATGTAAAATAATATTTCAGATTTCTTCGTAAAAAAGGGATACACGTGATACGGCGAAAATACATATAAATTTTTTTTAAAAATTAAGCTCGAAACTATAGGTTATACGCCAGATTTTACGGTACTTTAAATGTATATTCATTTAATATTTCATCTATGTTTTCCCTGATTTTTCCTTTTATCGTTTACAATTATTTCATTAATTGAATATTCGGTTTAGAATTTGAAGAATAGAATGAAGTGATGCCTAATTTGCTTCTCGGAGAGTTGAAAGAACTGCCCCCCCCCCTATATATTTTCCTTAAAAAAATCATTTAAGATTATACTATTCCTGCTAATTAAAGGATTATTATTATTACTTAGAACAGACTGAAAAACGTTGCTTTTAACCTGAAGGAATTATTTCACTAGGAAGAAGGATCAATAACACTAAAAGGTAGGGTGAGTGAGTGAATATATATATATATATATATATATATATATATATATTAACGAGCATATATCTAGCAACACGATCTTAGTGAATATATCTAGCAACACGAGGGCTTTTGGCGACGGTTCACGTAATTTTGAACCATGGTCAAGTGACGCGGACGACACCTGAGCTGGCACCCCTCTCCTAACTACCACACCACACCAACGGGAGGACGTTTGAGCTCTCGACAGATTTAACGTGCATCGCTCCCCTACACGGCGGGTCTTTAGTGGTACTGGGATTGAGCTCATGACACGCTAGCCATGATCCGATGCCTAGACCACTTGGCTACCACGGCCACCACTAAAAGGTAGGAAATGAATTTAAAAGTAATTGCATGTAATAAAGAATAAAATACTAACCCAATCTAACGATACTATTAAATATCCTTTTTTTATATTTAAGAGATAGTGAACACAATAAAAATATATAAAAAAACACTGTTTAAAAATCTCTCTTTCTACTAGTTTTTTTCAGTAAGAATTTTTTTTTTATTCTGAAAAGCTTAAATGATACAGAGATATATAATGAAATAAAATCTTTCCAATTTATTTGAAAATAAATTTGTCGATCCAGAAGTTTCAAAGCAGACCTCTCCAGTAAAGTTTTGTTTATAATAACAGGTGAGCAGGTGACATGCAAAAAAATAAATAACCCAAACAATAAATAAATAAAATATTTGCCCATTTAGTCGCAGTTGTAACGTCGATCTTGGCAATTAATCTGGTTCTCGGCGCCAAATCGCCGGACTTTGGACTTCTTTCTGTCGTGCCCGCACCATTAAGAAGGTCTGCTATACTAAGGTATTTATCGCACTTTGGAGAGAATTCAAGAAACTTTCAAGTTCGATTTTCAACACACACATAAAGCTCCTTTGATATTTGAAATCTTGAATTGGTTAGTTTCTAGAATTAAATGAGAAGAAAAAAAATCGTAAAATAAATAATGTTTTCAATTTTAAAGGAAAAATTATATATTTGAGGGTAAAAAATTGCACTTTGAGAACAAAATTCATAATAACTTCTCAAATAAGCATTATAAAGCATACATTTTTAAATAGTTATATCATAAAACACATTAATTGTTATATTAATTTATGTGAAACGAAATATTTTATTTAGTTTTACTTTTCATTGTGCACCAGCTAAATTTGTCACACGTGTAGCTATAATCTATATATATAAAGGAGAAAAGCGACTCACTCACTGACTGACTGACTGACTAATCACGAAATCTCTGGAACTATTCAACCTACAGACTTGAAATTTGGTAGACATGTTCCTTTGATAGAGTAGACATCAGCTAAGAAAGGATTTTCCGAAATTCGAAACGCAAGGGGCGTTACGGGGGGTTCAGGCCTTTAATGATAATTATTTCCATGTTTAAACTACTTGATGTACAATCTTGAAATTGGGTAAGCGGATTCCTTTCAGAGAGTAGAGTTCCGCTACAAAATGAGTTTGCTGAAAATCGACCCCCAAGTGGCGTTGCAGGGGCTTAGGGGGCGTTATAGATAATTATTTCCATTTTTAAACTATTTGACGCACTGTCTTTAAATTTGATATATAGATTACTTTCGTAGAATAATGATCAGTTACAAAACGGGTTTTGTGAAAACAGACTTCTAAGTGGCGTTGCGGGGATTAAGGGGCGTAATAGATAAATATATCCGTTTTTAAACTACTTCACCTACCTGCTTGAAAATTGGTAGGTAAGTTTCTTTCCTGGAGTGAATATCCGCTACAAAATGGGTTTTGGGAAAATTGACCCCCAAGGGGTGTTGCGGGGGCGGGGTTTAAGGGGCGTTATAAATTCCTATTTTTAAGTTATTAGACGTACAGTCTTGAAACTTAGTAAGCAGATTCCTCTCATAGGGTAGAGATACGCTAAAAATGGGTTTCGTGAAAATTGCTCCCAAGTGGCGTTGAGGGGACTTAAGGGCGTTATAGATAATTATTTCCATTTTTAAACTATTAGACGCACAGTCTTTATATTTGATAAAGAGATTTCTTTCATAGAATAGATATCAACTATAAGAAGGTTTTGTGAAAACAGACCTCTAAGTGGCGTTTCAGGGGAATAAGTGGCGTAAGAGATAAATATTTTCGTTTTTAAACTATTTGACCTACCTGCTTGAAAATTGGTAGGAATGTTTCTTTCATGGAGTAAATATCCGCTACTAAACGGGTTTGGAGAAAATTGACCCCCAAGGGGTGTTGCGGGGGTTAAGGGCAGATATAAATAATTATTTCTTTTTTTAAACTATTAGACTCACAGTCTTGAAATTTGGTTAGCAGATTCCTCTCATAGGATAGAAATACACTGCAAAATGTGTTTTGTGAAAATTGCCCCCTTGGTGGTGTTGCGGGGGTTCAAGGGGCGTTATTGATAATTTTTTTGCATTTTTAATTAATTGGACGCACAGTCTTCAAATTTTGCTAAGCAGATTCCTTTCATAGAGTGCAATTCCCCTACAAAATTGGTTTTGTGTAAACAGACCCAGAAGTGGCGTTGCGGGGCTCAAGTGGCGTTATAGACAATTATCCCATTTTTAAACTGTTAGACGTACAGTCTTGAAATTTGATAAGCAGATTCCTTTCGTAAAGTAGAGAACCGCTACAAAATGGGTTTCGCGAATATCAACTACCAAGTTTAATTTCGGGATATTAAGAGGCGTAATCGATAAATATTTCCATTTTTAAACTACTTGATCATCCTGCTTGAAAATTGGTAGGCATGTTCCTTTCATGAAATAGAGTTCCTCTAACAAAGAGTAAAATGAAAATTGATCCCTAAAGATATTTGCGAGGGGTCAAGAGGAGTTACAGAAAAAAATTCCTGTTTTTAATTGTTAGACCCAGATACTTGAAATTTGTTAAGCATGTTTCTTTTGTTGAATAGGGATCCACTAAGAATAAATTTTAAGCAAATCAAGTTCTGGGGCGTTTCAGGGGGTTACTGGGACGTATTGACAAAAAAAATTACTTTTTTCGAGCTACAAGGACTATAATAATGAAATTTGGTTTGCATTTTTCTTTTGTTGAATTGAAATCCGCTAAGAGCGGTAATTTTGGAAAACGGCTCTCAACGGGATTACGGGGATATTTATAGTAAAACCTTTGCTTTTTTCTGTTAGATTTAGACTTGAAATTTGGCTTGCATGTTCAATTTACGGAGTAGAGATCCACCGAAAATTGGTTTTGCGGGAATCCACTTGGTTTTTGAGTTACGAAAGAGCAAGCATCATTCTATGCTTCAATTTTAGAGATTTTTAGAAAATACAAATTTGATGAGTTCTGCCCTTTTTTTTTTATCAACAGGTGACAGTTACAGGTATAAGTATATTTTTCAATTCAATCGAATTCTTAATGCTAGGACTTAGATATCAATAATTTATACATATATATAAGCAGTAAAAATTTATAAAACATCATGAAATACCCAGCGAAGCGGGCGGGTAACAGCTAGTGTAATATAATTACGTTCTGCTTTGATGTGTGGCCATGATAGCCGAATTGTAATGACCACGAATTCGTGGCCGATGTTGTTGCTGTTGATTCGTGGTTTCCAATTTCCATACCAGGGCTTCGAACCGGAACTGAACCGAAAAAAAGTATCGGTTTATTTCGGTTCAGAAATTTTCATATGTTAAATAAATAAATTAACATACACTCATGTCCATAAATTAAGGATAATTCAGAATCACACAGAAATTGAACTCTAAAATAAAAGTTTCACCTGTAGAATTATCACACACATCTTGAAGAAGAATATGCAAATTACAGGAAACCACCAAATGGCGCGGATAGTACGTCACTATGAAGAGAGTGTAAGAGAGGGGTATATAAGGAATGGTGGCAAAGAAGTAAAATCGTTCACAAGAGCTTTAAAAGCCTTTCAGTGCAATAACCGCATAGTTATGGCACAAAGGCAGCATTTGGATGATTTTTTACGTGGTATAATTATAGGATGACTGGAATGTGGACGTACCCAGCTGGAAGTATCCGACGAACTTGGAATCGCCCAGAGTGTCATCTCTAGGCTTTGGCAACGATTCCAAGATGATGGTAATGTGAGTAGATGTTACAGCACAGGTCGCCCCCGAGTTACAACGCCGAATGAGGACCGGTATTTGGCAGTTACTGCCAAAAGAAACAGACGGAGCACAGCATCACACCTGTCTCGTCAGCTCTCTTCAGCTATCGGTACGACAGTTTCAAGGCAGACCGTGTACAGACGCTTAGGGCACATTGGTCTATATGCTCGTAGGCCCGTCAGATGTGCTCCCCTTACCGCAACTCACTGTCGCCTGCGATTAACCTGGAGTAGAGAGCATGCATTGTGGACACCTCAACAATGGTCTTGTGTGATGTTTTCCGACGAGTCCAGGTTTAGTTTGCAGTCTGATTCTCGCCGACTTTCATATGGAGAGCACCAGGTACCCGTTACCACCAATTACCATTAAACGACACCGTTACGGTGGTGCAGGATGGCTCGTTTGGGGAGGAATTATTCTTGGTTCCAGAACTGACCTGCATGTTCAGAGTGTAACGATGACAGGCCACATCTATCGGGATGTCATTCTGGAACAACATGTACGTTTGTTTCGGGGCGCCATGGGTGCTGAATTTCTGTTTATGGATGACAACACCCGTCCTCACCGTGCAAACATTGTAGACGAGTGCCTTCAATCGGAGGATATCACCCGTATGGATTGGCCAGCATACTCACCGGACTTGAAACCAATAGAGCATGTGTAGGATATTTTTGGCTGACGAATTGCAGCCCGTCAACCCCATCCCACCTGTCTACCGGTACTTCTGAAGGCATTGCTTGATGAGTGGTGTAATATTCCCCAAGATCAGATTGATAATTTGATACTCATCATGCGTAGGCGTTGTAGGGCCTGTATTGCGTCGTCCGGGAGACATACTCCGTATTAACCATCATACTAACCTTGTTACACTGTTTTTTGTAAATAGGTTCTTTTTTGAAATTTGCTCCAGGGAGTAAAAATCGCAATTTTTATTAATTATGTCAAACATATAGCATCTTTTTTGCTCTTTACCTTTTTTTTAATAAATAGACTTTACAAATAAGTCAAATTTGTTTTGCTTCTGTCTCTTTCTTTGCCTGAACTTTATTATCCTAAGTTTCTGGACATGAGTGTATTACGGTTCGAAGCCTTGCTCCATACTTCTCAAGGTTCACCTTATACATGGCCTAATGCACTTTAAATCCGGCGAGGTTTAAACTCTTACGATGACGTGGTTTGGAGTGTGAGGTTCCAACGTTAATGCAGCCAGTAACCTTCACGTTGCTTTTAAACGTGACATTAATCAAAAGAATTCTATTGATCAATCGTTTTAACTCTAATTTTACTCACTTTCTTTTCCGTCTTCACTATAAATTGCATTTAAATACGCATATATATTCTGTGTTCTTTATTGTAAATAGTATAAATATGATATCAGGAAAAAGCATTGATGTATTATTCACCCAAAATGCAGTTGCGGTAGCTCAGTGATCAAAGCCACGATTTACATCGCCAAAGATGTTTAAGTCAAACCACGTGTTCAAAGGCTGTATTTCATAACAATATACACACATCGTAATAATGTACTCAAATTCTTACCCATCGAATGTAACTGAAATTTAGGTCTGAAGAAGGTAATATTAAAGTTAGGACAGTGATCTTATGTAAAATATTGTAACCTTACTTGACCCGAAATAGATGAATATAGAATCTGAGAAGTTAAAGCTTTGGTATATCCATTGTAAAAGTCTGCAATCATAAGTATGTTTTTTAAACATAATACAAATAGATAAACTTAATACTTTTATATACACTGTGGGTGAAAGTTAAAGAACAAATACGTTTTCGTAGATTTTTCAAAAACTGTTGAACCAATTCGAGTGAAATTTGCTTTAAGAATATTTAAAAGTATTAATAAAAAATAGTAGTAAAAAATTTATGATATTCACTTGTGATCGTGTTTTATGCTCATGAAAGCATGATAGTTCAAATATGATGTTGTAAGATGGCACTTATAGTGAGTTTAACGTGGGGTTTGATTGTTTCTGAGAGCAATGCAGATCTAACAAGAACTTTCTTCTGTTTAAGAGTTTGTTTACAGTCGTGGGACATCCAATCCCATTCTTTTCTCAAGATACTTCTGAGCTCTGAGAACATTCTTATAGGGCTAAGTTGCAATTGCTGTATCAAGGACAACCCAGACCTATTCCCCGAGATTCAGGTCTTCAAATCTGGCTAGACACTGAATCCTCCGAAAAGCCTAAATTTTGAGATATTCCTCGACCAGCCGAATCTTGTATCAGCGAGAGTTATTCTTCATGAAAATGAATTGGGAATCCCTTTTCCTCTTGAAAAGTTTTATGGATTTCTCTGCTATGGTGATGTTGAGGTCGCTATTAAGGTGAAAGGCTGTGTTAGGACGACATTAGGATGCTTGTAGGTGCGAAACTTGATAGGTCATTGTACGTCTGAGTGAGTCCAAGCGAATCTGGAAGTCAGTCAGAGAGAAAGAGTCGGTTGGAGTGTGTTGTGATGTCGTAAAGTGTTGAAGCCTGTAGAAATGTATCTCTAGCGTCTGTGAAGTTTTCTGTTTCCCCTTTCCGTGTCTCTTTATAGATCAAATACGCCATGCCCTTCCAAACCTGACTTGATGCAGAATCGCTTCTGTTTGGATGTAGCCGGGATTATATTATTCGGCTATTAGTCCTAATCACCCCTCACGTGTATATTTTTTATGCTTTATTTCTTTTTAATCATTTCTTTCTCTTTTGTTCTATACAGATAAATAAATGATTTATGATTATCAAAAAATTCAAAATTATTTTTATGTTCATTCTTAGCAAAAACACACTAACGATTTCACTTGGGATAATCAGTTACCATTTAGTTATTTTTATTTTCACATTACAAAAATGCCACAAAATGCAAACAATTTCAAAAATGTATTTACATAATCTTATATGCCTCGTTGAAATAATTTTAAGAAAAAAGCAGGGGGAATAAAGGAAAAATTTTGCACGAGAACTGAAAAATAACAAGGTTAAGAAACAAAAGAAATTCAAGGAATCCATATGAAATAGATATTGCTTTGAGTTCCAGAAACAATTTTTCATCAAGTATAAAAGTGTATTAAAAAAGGCGAATTGGAAATATTAGTGAAAAATTTATTTTTTTCACACGTTTCTTTAATAGAATGATACTACCCTGAAATAAAAATGAAAATCGGAAGAGACTGTATGATAGTTTAACGAATGTCGTTACTGGTCAGTAGCTTAGGTCCTGAATTCGTGGAATTTGTTTCAAAATGCTGTTGGTAAATAGAAAAGACCCGTATCTGCTTGCCCATGTGAGAAATTTTCAATTATATTTATTTCTGGTTCAAGGAAAATGATTCAAAGAAAAACCTTGTTTACTTCATTCAGAAGTTATTCGTTGTATTTTTCCTTCTTATTATTAAAATTGTTTCGAATTCGTTTAAAATGTGTTTTTATACTTTTGTGTTTCTTCAAATGCAAGGTTTTTATTATTGCTACAAATAACTTTTTATGATCTTTTGTTTGCAAATAAACTAAAAGGCATAATTTGCAAACTTATTGGACTACATATAAAGAAAGCTTTAAAAAATATTTGTTACAATATTAGTTTGGAAA
>BMAO01027583.1:0-94106 GCA_019973975.1 Trichonephila clavata | reverse complement strand
ATATATGTCGTGTTTTGCGAGTGAACATCAAGACGTTTTATTTTAACTGTCTTTATTCCATGGAATCATGTAGGGATCTGATTTGTAATAGAGAGAGACGGACACGTGTTAAAAATCAGAGTTCGTGGCTACTCAAAAGCCAGATGTCTTCAAGTACACGTCTTATTGAAGAGGTATACTTGAGAATTTAAGCATGACATATAGGTAATAAAAATTAATGGTCGGAGTGGTACATTCTGTTAAAGCCATGTGTTCTTCATTCCGAACTGGAGAATAAATTTAATATTTAAAGATGTAATGGAAAAATAAAAGTTAGAAGTGGCTAGGGATTTAATTTTAGATCTAATTTAATTATCCTTATATATATATATATATATATATATATTTAATATGTATGTGTGTGTATGTATTTTTAGAAATATATATAAATATAACTTTATTTGAAAACTTAAGCTTAGAGTAATTAAACTATGTGTAAAGAAGACGGTTAAAATATATAGTAATAATTTTTCGAAATTCAAAAATGAATTTCAGAATAATTAATTTCAAATATTCTTTTTAAGTATAAATTTCATCAAAACTGAAAATACTATAATGAAAAGGTAGTGAAATATGTATATTTCTAGCAAATTGAACAAAATAAGAACTAAGGGATTGGAATTTTAAATAAATTTTAATTACATTTCATATGCTAATGCAGAGGTTCCCAAACTTTTTTGACTCATAGACCCCTTGCCATGCTTTTCGGTTTGGGGTAGACCCCTGCTTACGTAATATTGAATTTGTTAATTAATTAATTATTAACTTAAATTTTAAATCAATTAACACGTGTTAATTTTTAAAATTTAAGTGATACATAAAATAACAGATTAAAAGAAACACATTTTTATAATGGTAGGGATAAATTTGGTGCTTCAATAAATAATTTTCAACATTTGTCATCAATCTTGTCAGGTTTAACCCTAAATTTCCTGGGTTAATATTGTCCAGCCGACAACTGCGGTGAAACTCCTCACTAGAAAAAGCTATTAAAACTTTCTCCAATACTCCATAACTCGAAAAAACAAACAAACAGGTCTTTAAAGACAAAATTGCTGACATCCGTTTCTAAATACTTTAAGATATCCATTACTTCCTATTCCGAACAGTTCCTCTTGTAATATGACATTTTTTTTAATGAGACCATAGGAATTCATTGACTTCTGTGGTAATTACCAAGTAAATGCATTCTCAAACCTAGTTTCAAAATATGAGAATAAAGGGAATTTAAATATTGAACGTAGGTTAAATGTCATTTTCTTGGCAGATTGTCTGTGACCAATCAAGAAACTAGGAAAGTTGACAATCCTCTGTATTGATAGTTGAAATATAATAGTTCTACATTATACTACTTTAACTTAATTCTGGTATGAAATGATGGTCCTTGTTTTAATAAAATTTTTGCCGTCACATAATTAGCCTCATTAAATTAAATAAATAAATGTGTTAAATAGGTAAAATCTGATTTCCAATTGATTAAATTTTCTTTTAAAATTAAAATCACGATCTGGTTTAATAAGAACAACTGCCTCAGACCCCCATTTACACCTCATGGACTCCCAAATTATTTTTTTGCTGTCGTGGACCCCTTGAAGGTCGTCATAGACCAACTGTGCTAATGCTTTGAGTTTGAAAAGAATTTTACAATTTTAAAGATATTTTTAATGTTTTTGTGTGTGTTTAAGCTGATATTCTTTAAAAATTCTTGTTGTACTATCATAAGCTTTCCTAAATCGAATAACCAAAAGATAAAATAAAAGATTTCTTAAAAGTAGATTATTATTCGCATGTAGTTGATTTATCGCTATTTTTTCCCAATGTACAACATTAATTCGAGTGTAAATGTTTAAAATACAATTATCAAAATAATTAAATTATTAATTTATGTCATTAGAAACAAGAAAACACTCTTCAAGCAACATCAGTTAAGAAAAGAAGTTTTTTTAAAACTAAGTATGTTTTTATTCACTGTTGCTTGAAAACCATTTTCTCTTTCATCATCCAATTCCAAATAACTGAAATAAATGAAAAATATTTTACTTTAGAATCCAATATAAAAATAGCCATGTATTTAGGCAATGATAAGAAAAACTTTCACGTAGGACCAGTCCAAAGAGAATCCATCAAAAGATGTCATGTTTTTCAAAAATATTTGAAAATGCGCTTGGCGATCGATTTGACCATCTGTTTCTATTGCTTTATCGATGAGAAAGTTTGCCACACACAAAAGAATTACCAATGCATTTGGAGTAAGTGAGTCAACTTTCTTGCATATAACAAAAAAAAGGAAATACCACTTCTTTAAAAACACAAGGATTTATTCATTATTAATATAAAATTATTAAATATTTTTAAAAAATTAAGGTAACAGTTTTTTTAAAAGGGTTAATTTGTGAATAATTAAATCGGTTTATGATTGTGAATAACTAGATGTTCGTAAAAATTATTCAAATGATATCAAATGGGTGTAGATTTCGATATTATTTTTAAATCGCTTCCAATCAATTATAATTTAAAACAGTATTGAAGAATTACAAGCAGGAGATTTTATCATAAAGTTTAAACATTTTTATTGAAATCTTATTTTTTCCCAATATTGGAAAAATAATGTGTTTCGATATATTGTGATTATTCAAAAAAAAAAAAATGTTGTCATTTCATTTAGGTATATTAGAATCACTCAAATAAATATTATCAGATATAAAATTTAAAAAAAAAACTAAATTGCAAAATTATAAAATATTTAATTTTTTTTTAAAAAAAAAATTCATTTATTCTTTTTTTTATAAAATTTTCTTTGCTAAAAATAATTATAGCAAAAAAAATTTTATTCTGAAACATTTGGATGATTAATGCTGTCTAATTTATTTTTATAGAATCCATTATTTTTCCAGGAAGTTATTTAAAAAGACAAATAAGATTCAGGAAAAAAATAATTCTTCACTATTTAAAAAAATAAACTACAATGGTTTCTTTTTAAGCTTTTAAATAATGAAAATTATCAAAAATTAAAGGAAATGGAACAAATACATAGCAACTGAATTGTATGTTTTATATCTAGTTTGACCCACTTTCTGGATAAACAAATCGAAAAATGAATTAATCGAATTGAAAAAGTGATGACGCAATGTATTTCCAGAAAAGATTCTCCTATTTTTTTTTTTTTTAGCTGATGAACTCTAAGAATTAAATATAATGCATTTTTTTGTGAGTGAAATAATGAAATAATTGGAACTAATATGTATAAGTACATAAATAAAATGAACTAATATGTGCCTAATATATTCATGAACTAATATGTACATAATAACATGGAGTATTATTGCATGGAAAATTTTTCAGCTAGATTTGTATTAAGTATTTTTCGAAAAGCAATCTAAAGAATAATATCTTGTGAACTAATAAGGCAGAAATCGATTATCTTAAGACAAGAGAAATATCCTCTGTAAAACTAATTGACTAAATGGAAGCTCTTCAAAATTACGTTTTAAATTTACTTCGAAATAATTCCCATAAGTATTCTTTTTAAGAATGGAAGTGGTATTTATCTTTGTGCGCTCCATTTAATTCATCTGTGATTAGCTAAGTAAGAAAGTAGAGACTACAGAAGTAAAAATTAGCTTTCAAGCTCAAACATTTTAAAAATGAAGATAATTTATATTAGCTTCCCTTTCCAAATGACTCTCATAAGCATCCAGTCAAGAGGAAACTACTCATTTAAAAACTTTCCCCCAAAATATTCTCATTGTGTTACTGAAATAGATTGGATTGCAATATTTGTATCAAATAAATTTATTTCAGCCCCCTTTTCAAGTATATCGATTAGTAAATAACTGCTGCATAGATTAAAATCCATTGTTTCTAATAGAGTTATCATCTAATTTCCACGAAAAATGTTTCCGTATTTTATTTGTCATTTTATTATAACAAGACAAAAGTAATAGCAAAAGGAAACAGAGGGAAAATTAAAAGTTTACAATATTAACTTTCGATTGTCTTTATCGACACAAATTATTAAAAACTGCGATTTCAGATAAGTCGAATTACTTTAGTCTCATGAGAACTAGAAAATAAAAAACGCTTAATCACAAAAGTTTATTTTTTTAAAAAGATTACGTACATTGGTATTTTCGGATTATGTCAAATGTGCTATCAGCGATGTTATTACATTTATATAAATGGAATAATAAATTGTCAAGCGCGTGTGTGATTCCTAGCATATGCTTCGCTATATTTCCAGCATTCCACAAACGAGCTTAACCCTAGTTTATTCAAACAGACGTAAATCATTTCCCTTACATGAATTCTAAGATTCTAATCACCGAAAGCATGAAATGAGCAGAGCGTTTCCCTTATCTAATAATAATTGACGGTAGTTTTAGGAGGTTTAAATGGTACTTTTCTCTCTCTCGAAATGGAGGAACTTCATCGTAATTTGAACTCAGCTGTAATGTTGCTTCTAATACAGTTTCTAGAAAGTTTGTATTTTCATAAAATCTATTTTATTGATGTTTCTATTCATAAAACGTTTAAAGAAAATGAAAGACTACGTTAACAAAATACGAACCGATATATACATTCACTCTTGAAAATATAATTTGAGTATAGTTTTTATTAAAACAACTGAAATGTCGCGAAATATTCTTAAGGAAATCGTATAAATTTATGCAGTGCAGTATATCGGCATTTCAATATGATTTTAAATAATTGAATTTAAATAAATGAATGTTGTTTAAAATTTGATAATATTATTAAGTCTTAATAGTTCATAAATGGTTTTCTTGTTTATTTTGTAATTAGAAAAGTTCTCTTAATAAGTATTTCTAATAGATTTATTTTTTAAAATCCTATGACTTTGAAGGTTTTCTAGATAATTTGTGTTTCTTAATAACTGTAAAATTTACTTTTAATACAGCACCTGCAAAGCAAATTTAGTAGAAGAAAGTATTAAGAATGCGAAAAATTGTACAATATTTTGAGGTCGTAGGTTTGCCTCAAAAAGCTATTGGGTATGAAGGTATAGCAAAACTGCACTAAGTTAGGTGCAAGCCCACATTAAATTTTAAATTAAATCTGTTTAAAATAAGTAAATGGTGTACTTCTTAATACTGTCAATAATATCCCTAATATTTTTTTTCTTAAATAATATCAATAAGCGTCTGGTTTTATTAATAAATAATATTCTTTCTTTGTACTCAGATGTTTTTAAATCTTTCTCTAAAAATTAATAGCCGCTGCCACCATATCATAAGGCTTTTTAATCTCACAATTGAATTGCATTAAGATCGACATCTCATATAAAATGTCTTGAAAAAAATTCTCTTCCACAAAAAGGAAGCTTAATAGAAGAAAAAGTACAGATGCAGCATTCCCAGGTTATGGTCTTTCGAAAAACCAACTATTTTTCTGTCAAGACTTAAAGAATGTAATCACTGAAAACCATCAGATCAGAAAATCCTTAATTCAACAACCTTAAGCCCACTCTCATCCAACTTTACTTCAGTATTTATCTACCGTTAGATGTTAGAAAGCTAATTCTGTAAGAAGCATTCGGACATGATCTAGTTTCTTCATGAAAACACAGTTTGAAAAATCCCTCGAGAAATCAAATGAAACTTAACTTAACGATGACTCTTTTTAGAGAAAAAAAAAAGAAAAGAAAAGGAATCGTGGCTGAGCAGATATCAAGGGAATTTTTTCCGCCCGTCATGGGAATTCAAGATAAAGAAAGGAATATTGATAGTGTCGTCAAGAGTTCCTAAAATTTTCAGAGAAAAGATTCTGTTTCATTTGAATGAATGGGAAGAAACCAATTTGATGCTGAAAGAATTTCGAAATTCCAATAATTCGGTTTTCTTCCGATTCCCTGACTTTTTTCAAACCATAAGGCAAAGAAAATGAAGTCGAGATAGTAAGGATTACGTCCATCAAAACATATTTTCGGAAGTTTAAGAATTTGAATTTCGCAGTAAGAAAAGTATTTTGATGAAACTCACCTTTGTTTATTTTATTAAATTTTTACGGAACTCTATGAATTTGTAACAATTTCAAATTTAACTTATTTGTTTACTTTCTGTTCAATAGGGTATTGGGCATCCTATTGCTTAATTAAATACGTGTTGTGTTATTTATAAGATAAGTTTAGATTTCTATTAAAACCTTGTAACGGGTTCATTCGTTTTCTTCTTGCTAACAGTCCTCTTGGGGGAAAATATATGGGCCCTTAAAATTTATTCGATTGAAAGCCTTCCTCCTCCGAAGAAGATGCGATTAGGTAAATTAAGACTTGTATATAAAGATTTAACTTTCGACTTAAGAAGAGAGAGGTTCGACTGCTAACTGATAGCGATGATTGATTAGCGTGAAGCTGGGCAAGAGAACTTCGTTGCTTATTTGATTAATATTAAGATATACGATTTGGTCAATTAGGCGTTAAATTTGGATTAGAACGAATTAAATTAGAAAGCTTATTGCTTCGATGTAAGTGATCTAATTTACTGTTAATTCTCCTAATATCTCGTCCACCCCGCAATTGCTTCACATATTTAGTAATAGGGGCATTTCTTAGTTGGAGTGGTTGAATTTGCGTCATAATTGAGAATTGTTAATAAGTATAATTTGTATTGACTATATAATAATATATGTATAATCTTTCTTCAGACTCTTTCACACTAAGGTATGACACGGGCAATCCCTTATCACCTTAGTTCCAATACAGATTTACTAAAATATTTCAAACTTTATGCATTTTAATTAATATACAAAGATTTGAAATTTACTTTATTTTCTTTTTATATGAAGATTTTAGTGCAGGCATCGGCAACCTAAGGCACGTGGTACAATTTTCAGTGGCACTCAACAGATCTTTCAATTTGAGAATGGATGGAGGCTGACTATTTTGAAATGAAGCTCATTGAACTAACATGTTCAGAATTACAAAAGGCAAAATTAAGGAAGATAGCTCTTAACGATAAATAGGCGGTTATTTTAAATTGTTGGATGTCATTGATGAAGAAATTTAATTATTTGAAGAAAATTGCATGTACTCTGCTTTCCACATTTGGTTCTATACAGTGGCGTACGCAAAGGAAGGGGGTGCCAACCCACCTCCTCACGCGTAAACGAACAGATTTTTAATTTTTACCAAAGAGATTACCCTTCTGTGCATTCTTCTACAGGTTTTTTTAGGATGCACCTCTCCATGAGAGTGGTTTGTGTACACTAATGGTTCTACACATCTTGGTTAAGTCTTTTCTCTCATACGAAAAACATTTTGAGTCTGTGAAGTTGTTTAACTACTGAACAATCAGAATTGTGTCGAATTGAAAGTCACAAATTATACCCCTGCTATTATGATATAAAGAACAGTGGTGTAGGGACAAGTTTCAAATTAAATTATTTATTTTTTATTCAACTATATTAAAGGAATACTTATGTTTTATGTTGTTTATTTCTTGTTTTAATAAATATGCTATGCATAATGCATAATATTGCGCAATTTTATTTATTTTTTATTTATGTTGAAAGAATAGTTACATTTTATGTGTTGCTTGTGTTTTATGTCTATGAATATTTGTAACAGAAGCAAGATTAATACATAAATTCATAATGAAACTTTAAATTTGTATTTTAGACCACTATCCCCTAACTTTTATGTATTATTGCTAAAATTGAATTGCTTCAAATATTTCTCACTGTGTGGCACCGTGAATCGTATTGGTAGAGGGTTTGGCACGCCCACAGGTAAAAGGTTGCCGATTCCTGTTCTGGTGCTAAGACTTGAAAATATATTTTTTCCCTCAAGCAATCATTTGAAAAAAATTCCCGGTTAAATTGTGGTTATAATTTAAATATCGCCAATAGAATTTTTCTGAGTATTTCATTCACTTTTATAATTTTATTGCAAAGGGAACTTTAAAAATAATTGCGAATAATTGTTCCAGCTTTATTTTGTCAAAAAAGAAATCAAGTCAAAACTAGTTAAGAAACACATTTTATAGCTTTATTTTTTAATCTAAAGATTGTAATTCAGAGTCACCCATAAACCTCCAATCGAGGACAAATTTGAAAAAAATTACTTAATTATTAAACAGAATTTGTGCGTCGTTTTTACTAATTTAAACTTAAGACTTAAGTATTTTCTGCAAATAGTTTAAACAATTTTACGAAAAGCTAGCTAATACGCTTCGTCTTCATCTCGTTTCGAACCTTGATCTACATTTTTGGAAGAAATGAGTTTATCAAAATCAGATACATCAATGGTAGGCTGAATGTTCACACATTTTAAAAATTTGTTTATCATTATTATTTCCTCTTTTATAAATGCTATAGTCTCTCATTAATGATTGTATACATGGGTTAATATAATATAATACCTTTACAATCAGAATAACTATAAAAAATAATAAATTACATTTTTGACATAAATTTATTATTATTATTATAAAATGTTTAGTAATTTTTCAATCTCTAAGCAATTGCTTATTCTTTCAAATAATTTTTTTACAACTGCAGTGTAATTTGCGTTTATAATTATGTAATTGAAGTAACTTAAATGCTTTTTTCTTAGAAAAACATGGTAAAACTGGAGACTAATAAGAAAAGAAGTAATTAAGTAATTTATTATTGAAAAGTAATAGTAATAAGCTATTTTAAAAGCATATATTTACACGCTTGGTAAGCGTGTTGTTAAATAATCCAAAAAATATGGTCAAAATAATTTATTGGAATAATTTACATAATTTTCTAAGCAAATTCATTTATTGATATAACAAACAAACAGATGTAAAAATTGTAAAATTAACACTAAAACTGAACATTAATTAAACTTTAATCTTTTATCTAAACAATCATTGAAAAGTTCTCTTACAAGTAATTTGAAACATAATAATAAAAAACTGCAGTAATTTCTAGACACTTATGAACTTATGAAACAAAGAAACATGTTGCTTAATTTACTATGCATTCATTTCCAAGAAAAGTCTTATTGAAGCAATAAAGAAATTTTTCAACGCTCTTCATCTGTCTTTATCAACCAGACTACCGATACCCGTGAAAGCAATTGATTCTGAAATTTCCATTATTAATTATCAAATAACTAGAACCACATTCCTCAGAAGAATTTCTCAAATTCTTGTCATCCCCATGCTACCGCTTTCCGCTAATAAGCCTTCAGATAAAGTGGTCACCGTTTAATTACGTTCCTGTCTAATATATTCTTAAGTAGAAAATCAATAAATCCTCCCCTTTCTTAGAGAGAACAATTTTTTTCCTTCTATTTTTTCCTTCGTTATTTAGAATCTCTAGACGGTAAACCATAATTTACGCTATCACGTATGCATATCGCCATTAATCTAATGGCTCGTTTTTATATTTTAGAGTTTATCGAATACTTTTCGTTCCCTTATCATTTCCTCTTTTGCATCCTGCTGATGACAATGCTTCCCCCTTCCACCATCTTGTGCGTCCATCTCGAAAATGGTGGACTTCTTCGACTTCAAAGGCCCCGATCGAAAAAATACCGTTTCTTCGAACGTTTTTCGATGCAGGTTTTGTGTCGATATATTAAAGTCGTCCGGTAATTGAATTCGAGGCGGGTATCGAATTTCATCACGTGATTTTGAAGTGTCCTCTCTTTCATCGATGATATATTTCCCAAATGTTCAATCTAGTGTAACGTATGGGAGCTAGAAAGCTATATTTGTATCTGCCACCTAAAGTGATTGCTAAATTTAAGATTCTTGTGATTTATGGGGATAAAGTTTAATTCGAAATTCCAATAAGCCATGAAAATATATTAATTTTCAAAATTATCTTAGTGTGATATTAGCATTGTCCTGATAGTAATTATTTTATTGTAAAATAATCAATTAATTGCTGTTATCAATATAATAAGCACCTAAGTCATTATTAAACGTTGCCAAATTCAAATACGAAACTATTAGTTTTATTCAGGATTCCTATTAAAAATGGTTAGTTATTATTTTTAATTATATTGAAAGTTATTATATCAAATTGTCGATTCATAATAGAAATCTTGCAATTTTTCTCGTTTTTTAAGGAATAAAAAAAAGTTAAAGCTGATTATCTTTAAGTATAGTTGAATGTATTGCAGTATAATCTAATCTGAATGAAATTAGTTAAGTTAGTTATTGCATTTTTATTTTTGTTTATAATATTAATTAAAATAATAACCATAACACCGCTAGGGTACCGCGGGCACAAAAGCTTTTGCTTGAAATAATTACTTCTAAAAATTTTAAGGGAACACATCCATTGAACAAAACAATACCATTGATGCTGTCGTATTCTTTCGAATAAACATCACATGCATTAGATAACAGCATATATTTGTTACTGAAAGCAAAAAGAACATAAATCAATCACTGGAAATAGCACATCTCTTCCAATATTAAAGTCAGATATTTTTTTCTAGAGCATCAGCTTTAATAAATCGGGAAATATTTATAGCGTCTGGATTTCTTACCTTTTCAACAACAGTCTACAAAATGATAAATAAAAATAGGAAAGTCAATAGGACCAAAATAACTTGTCAAAGAAAGTCATTTATATCGAAGGTTTAAACCTGTGACAATGCTGTTCAAATCTAACTTTTCCAAGACCCGTGGCTTCCACAAATTTTGTGTTTTCTGGAAATTAAAATAAATAGTCTCTAAAGCCAAAATTAGAACGTTCTTCCCAAATTTCAAAAGCATCCTCATTCAACCGAAAGTTTTAAATCTTGTTTCTTAGCGAGTGAACTGCGTTTTCTATCATTTTCCTAATTACCCTCTCCAACAAGATGCTGATTCATTAACCCACTTATTCCTATCTAATGAAAGGGGCATCTTTTGAATGGATGATCACCTAACTTTAATTTTTTGTTCTGCTTCTTCCTTTCTCTTCTTTACCCTCGTTATGACCCTGCACATTAAATAGATTCAGAATGAATCCTTAATCTTCAGAGCTATAGAAATATTTTAGATGGGCTCCTTCGATTTTTTTCTCTCAGTGGATTTCATTGAACTATTCTAATGAAGGAAATTTAGTTCCTCTTTTTCTTATTTGGGCAATCAGCTCTTAGAGTCCCTTTATTTTAATCTGATGAATGGAGGGATTTTAGTGCATAAAGAAAGGGATTTTTTTTTCTCTCGCCATGAGAGAAAGTGAAAGATTTATGTGAGGTTGTTGCAATTTCTTTAAAAAAACATTTTTTTACAAACAAACTATATAATGATCATATCTAGAATTTCTCTGTTTGGTTACATTCATCGCAACAGGAAGAAGAAAAACTCTGCTTATGTACACGAATAACACTGAGTAGCTTTCTAATAATCTATTTAATTATACTTTTTTATTAATAAGTATTCTAATAAAGAGCAGTCAAGCTCGCTTGGAAAAGACTGGGAGTCTTATAGCTAAAGCTCAATTAATTCCTGTCCTATATTGCCAGATTATCTATGAAAATATACATTGCATGTTTAAAGTCCTAGAAAATCCTTATATATGAATGTTTTGAAAGGGTTTATTCACTATATATCTACTATTTTTATTCACATACATTTGCTGGCTTTGTTTTAACAAAAAAGTAATTTTCAGTTATTTTTCAGATTTTATTATAAATTGAATTTCTTTCATAACTGCATCTGTAAAAGCAATATTTTTGTATGATAAAGATCAAACATTTCTATTTTTCGTTGCTACACTTCCTTAATATCTAAGTTTTCTTTTTATTTGACGGATTTCTTAAAACTTATTTTCACATTTTCAAATCATTGATATATTGCTGGTCATTATAATTGCAACACCATAAAGAAATGTAAGCAACAAAACTTTATATATTGTTCATATACAGCATAGCAAGGAAAGGACATGGTTACATTTGTTAGAAATTTAGGAGTACACAGGGTTCGAAATTATTTCACATAACTGTCACCTCTGGCAGTTAAAAAGTGTTTCTAGCTCGCTTAGAGGCATAGAATCGAAAGGGGTTTGGATGACAGATATGGACAAGTCATTCCTGGTCTCTTCATGTCTGTACCATTCTTTATCAATTGTAGTGGCTGGAAAGCGTATAGCACTCCAGTTTGTCTGCTGTTCTGATCAGTTGGGTGAAATATTAAGAGAGCGTGCAGGCTAGAGCCTCGGTTAAACAACTTCTGTCTTAAAGAAAGTCATGGAATGACGAAAAATTTTTGGAAGATGATATCAACGAGACCTCGAAGATAGGGCACAGCCACCAGCCTTAAGTTCTAAGAAATTTAACCCTGATTTTCAGATTACTAATGAAGTAAACAAGCGATATTTTCGTATTGTGTAGTCAATAGCTGCGCATACCATCACACCAAATACAGGGTCTTTATGGCGATATCGAAGGCAAGCAAAACACATTCATTTTCCTCACTGTCATCAGAGCAGGATTCGTATTTCATGATGTTCCACAGGAACCCGGAATTCGTCTGAAAAGACGTGTGACGGATCTATTCACTTCATTTTTCTACTAATCCTCTTGGAGAAACTTTGGGGCTAGCATTCCCATTAATTCACAGCCTTTCAAGAAGAAACCATGATATTTAAATTAGTTTGACTATATAAAGTCTAGGTTTTGTAGATGTAAGATAAAAGGAGCTGGGAGCTGTTGCGGTGTTACGTAAGTTTGAACATTGGAATATTTCATTCACAAACATAGCGCGAGTTAAGGAAGTAATTGCTAAGATATTAAATTATTAGATTGAGAATCTAAGATTCATGATATTAGAATTAGTTATCGGTTCATTAGCGCTTGTTCTCCTTATCTAGTTCACGTAGTCGGGTTTACTTAGAGTTATACATTGAGAATAGATTACTCGCTTTATATATCACTCCTAGGTTTCCTTTAGTAGTTCCACTTGTGATTGTTTAAGTGTGTTTGAAGATACATAAAACTAATTGTTATTATGGAAGTTGCTGGTGATGCTTTGTCCCCCCCCCGTACACCTTTAGCCAGGCAAGACGGAGAGCGAGGGGTGCTTAATAGGCCGACACCCCCACAGACGCTATGGTGCCACTCCAGCATCCAGTTTTATCATTGGGTGATTATTGGTGGTATGCTGCAGCGTCAAGATAAACTACAATAATTGTCGCTGTGCAAACAGTTCGTGTTGCTCCAGACATCCTCACATTATCAGTGTGGATACTTTTTTTGCTGCAAATAAGTGCACTTAAGATCTAATTTAAGCATAACGTAGTTTTAGCCTAATTTAAGCATAACGCATAGTTCCCTTCGCATAACGTTACAGAAAAGGACCCAGATTTGGAATAGTTTTTCAAATAAAAAAGTATTTCAACATTAATATTATAATCTGGTTTCATTATCTTATACAGAGTTATGTTTTAGTTAACTTGTCATTTTCATCTTTGGATCATTTTTTAAGGTATAAAATGTGTTTCGCATTTTTCCTCTCATATCGTAAAATATTAAATGAGCTACCCCTTTTTTTGTTAAAATGAGAAATTGATTATTTATATAATATATGATATTTTGAAAACGCTTCATTATAAACAAATACATAAATTATAATGTAGCAAATTTTCATGAAAGTTGAGATTTTTCTGTTTGAAAATGTGCTTCACGTTTAATTCAGGCTCTATTATGTTTAGCGAAGATAGTCTTCTCTCTCAGATGAATAATGTGGCTTACGATCCAGCAAGGCCAACCTGATAACATGTCTGTCTTCCCTGACTTTAGAGGGTGAGAAGCCTTTGAGATCCCACATGGCGGCCAATATGACCCCCCTCTCTCCTGCACCTAACTATTCCATTTTCTATCTACGAAAGGTTTTTCGGGTACATGGGTTTCTGGGAACCCTCAAACCCGTATCTGGCTAGAAAGTCCATTTGATGACATGATGAAGTTTAGTTTTCATGCTGGAGAGTAGGTGCATTGCTATAGGACGAGCGGCGGCAGGCTGGTAGGCGGGGCTTTAAGGTGAAGATCTTGGTTTCCAGGTTTATTTCGATGGCAGGAATCTGGTGGAAGAGAGAGCGTCTTCCTATTATTCCATTTTCGAATGACAGTCGTTAGATTCCGACCAATGCGAGTAGCGATGGTGGGCGAAATGATAAGCCACATTGTCGACAGGCTACAATCCTGCCGCTTCCGAATTTCATAGCCATTTCTCCTTCTTATACAAGGAATAGCACGATCTTCTCATAACCAACCGAGATTCAAATGCGATTTCCGAATGAGAAATCCATTTCGTAACTTTCATTTTATTCATAGTTCGAGTTGGCATTTCTCCTTCTTGCGTTGTCTGATTACACGTGAATGTTATTTATTTGCATATCCCAGAATCTTCCGTAATGCACATTTGTGTCATCCCTCCTTCATGGGGTTGCAATTTTAAAGGCAATTTCACAATGTATATATATATAGAGAGAGAGAGAGAGAAATAAAAATAGAAAGATAGCCTAGTAGCTTATATGCCTAGTCATAAATATTTGTGCATATTAAATTATCTTTTCAACTAAATAAAAAAAAATTTAATATACAATAATTTTTATTACAAGAGAGACAATTTTAACTACAATGTTATTAAAATATAACTTTTGGATAGCAATATACATATATCAATACGCAGGAAATTGTTATAAATTAAATTCAACATAACAGATTCTTAGTTACACTTAATTAGAAAATTATAATAATCTTATTAACTACTTTTCAAAACAAAAATATCCAATTAAATTTACAGTTAATTTATATTTAAAAAATTTCTATATTGTATAGATTAATTTATTCTTCCTAGATAATTGGAGTTTCAATACTAGTAAATATAATAAAAATTTTCAAAGTTACCCGAAAATTATCTTTATTTTATAACTTCCTTATCAAATCACAGATAGCTATACTACAGCTCCTATGCAATTTATTTACAAAATGTTTGTCATTGTGTAAGCAAAACAAATACTAATCTTACAAAATATTTGTTATCGCATATTGTGTAAATTAAAACACTTTTAATATTATTGATATAATTTTATGTTTGTTTATCAGTATTCCAGTAATTTTTATAACAAATAATTTTGCTATAAAATAGGCCTTTCTTAAGCTTTGTTCTTTAATTTGAGCTGTGATAACCTTTTTCAATGGTTTTATTAGTATGAAACCCTTTTATTAATAATGGGTTAAAAACGTATGTTCTTAGTACAGACGTCACTAAAAAATAATTTATTATACCTTGCAATCTTGATATACCATACATCGGAAGTAATAAAATACTGTCGACTCTTTGGAACAAAAAGGCCCTAAAATTTGTCGCAATGAAAAAAAGTAGTTATTTTAAAATTGGCTACAGCGCTGTTCTCTACCAATAAACACTCTTTCTGAAACTACGTATAAGGCCATACCTAAGATACAAAATAAAAATTTAAGCGTGTACACCTCTCACTGTGAGAAAAATATAATTGGTTATTCCAGTAAAATTTAGAATAAAATTTGTGCTACATATTTAGCTATAATGAGCAAATTATAATCATGAAATATATTCATACTTTTAAAATTGTTTTATTATCATAGAGAAAAAAAATAGAAAGAACAAACAAAAGTTATGCTTTATACATTGAAAGCCAAAATAATTAAATTTTCATTTTTCTGCAAACAGTATTTTTGTGTTGCAAATTTGAATAAATTTAAATGTATTTTTTTTCATTCACGGATGAATGTCTTGGGTAAACAAACTATACAATATGGAATTAATTACATTTCCTTACTTCAGGAGTTAAAACTTTCCTTCACTTTCCTGAGCTTGTTAGCAAATTTAATTTAATTTTTAACGACGAGAAACTTTACTTTAGTTCACGTAACATTTTTAACCTTATTTACGTGCGTAAAATTCATAAATTAACGAGCCATCCCATTAACATAAGTCAAATATTTAAGAAAGTTGTGGAGATTTGAAAAAATGTTGTTTAAACTTACCCTTTATTAAAAATAAAAATTATTTTAGTAATTTTTAAAATTCCGCAACAAAGTATGTACGTACGAAATTTATTTTCCATTTTACTTCAGAGTGGCTTTTAGATAAATAATTTCTTAAATCAAATACCTGAAAATCTGTGACTTATATTTGAGACACGACACAATCAACCTCTTTCAACGTCAAAATGAATATTTCTTTTCTATATGAGTTAAATAAAATAGAATTATTCTGTATGATTTTCTCTTACACAAAAGCTGTGATTGACATAAACTTAAAACTAATTATTTTGTTTCTTTTGAAAGCGATATTTGACGTGACAGAATATGTGGGGAGGGGGATTACTAAGATATGAAAGAAGAATTTTTTAAATAAGCAATTGTTAAGTATTTTCAAGTTAGTTCCCGCAAAAGACAATCTGAGTGATTTACAGAATACTACGGAATTCTTTATTTAAAAATAAGTCATCAATTGAAGAATCCCTAAAGGCTTTGAAATTTGTTGTTTCTATTTAAAATGTTTTGGAAAACTGTCAAGTAGATTTATGTAATTTAAGAAACTGTTCTTTCTATTTAATGGTTTACTTAATAAAAATACATTCTTACGCAAAGAAATTTCATGCAACTTTCTGATTTATTTGTATTCTTATTTTTTACTTAACACTAGATTGTCCAAGGAAGTCATTTTGACTGCTTTTTAATTTCAATTATTAAAACAATTACGTACATAATGACACCATTTCTTACAATGTTTTAGAATACATTTTTTACCAAGTGAAGTAAATTTTATTTTATTGTTAATATTTACTAATAACTTGTTATATGACTGTAAATAAAATAAAAAATATTTCAAATTTATTTCAAACAAATTCCATAACACATTAGCTATTCTTTCACAATGCAGTCATTTTGTCAGCTTTAGTTCAATGTAGGTATATACTAAGTTTCAGTTTTTCTAGTGTTAAAATTGAGAAAACATCTCATTTAGTTTTAAGAAACACATTCATGCATTTATCATAGAAATTCATTTCTTATTATTTATTCTCTTTATTCGTATTATTATTTTCCTTCTTATATGTCATATTTTAAAAAATTGAATCTTTCATTCAAAAAATGTTATGTTTGTTTCCTGTTCTTGTGGCCGCGGTAGCCTAGTGGCTAGGGACATGGGCTTAGGGCCGGCAGTCATGAGCGAGCCCTAGTGATACAGAATACCCACCATGTTTAGAAGATGTTGCCCACCAAATTTTTCGGAGATTAAAGTCCTCTTATTGGCGTGGTGTGGAAGTTTAAAGAGGGAGAGATCCCCTCTCCAGTGTTATTCTCCTCATTTGTCCATGTTTCAAAATTACGACGTCCGTCACCAATAGCTGTCGCAGTATAAAGCTACTCTCTCGTGTAGCTTTATACTGTGACACTAATAAACACTCCCTCATCCTTTCATGCAAAGTACGTACACAGTTTTACTTTGTATGCCGTAATTAAATTATTCGCAAATTATAAGAAACTTGCAAAAATATTATATTTTTCTATAAAAGTTTATTTGGAACATATCAATTAATTTATGTTGTTCAAAATTGGTTCTGCTCCTTCGTTGTTACCAGTAGAACACAAAAGAATTTCTCAAAGGGTCGAAAGTCGACAATTCTGGTATTATGGACCGATACGCCGCTCAACATATTCCTTTGATTATGTCAATTTTCGGGAACAAAAAACAGTAAAAAATCTATTGAATGAATAATTAGCATTAATTAATAAAATTAACTATTAATAAAAGTACCTAATTAAATTTTACGTACTATATACATAGGAATATAATCAATCCAGAAAAAATCAAGGGGTTTGGTACCAAGCCCCTCCCCCCCCCCTTGTGTGCGCCAATGGTTGTTACAGATAAATAATTGAATTTTCATTACAAAATCCTCAACATTTTTTTTGTCCATATTTGTTTTCAAAATATTAAGCTTGTTCTAGAAATATAGAAAATTTTTGTACAATTATAAGGAATTTCATTCAATCACCTTTTTTCTAAGAGTTTCATCACAGGTTTTTCTGAAAAGATTAATATGAGGGGGGAATAAAATAAACAAACTTTCATTTTATTGTGTAAAATGAATTTTTTTTCTTGTTTAATGTATTTCAAACTATCGAAAACAGAATAAACTAGTACTGTGTGAATAAGCGCACACTGTCCACTAAAATATATTTAACCAGAATACATTGAGCAATAATTCCAGGAAAAAATTCCTATAAAAAAATGGAAAAACACAAAAAGTTTTTTAGTCTAAGAAATATCGGAGTTAGAAAAGAAAAGTATTCGACAAATCGAAGCGATATGTGAAGGAAGTAGATCATCGGTTGTCTTGAAATACACAACAGTCCCATTTACTCCGTTAGAGAGTTGTGGATTTTTTTCCCAGTGTTTTTTGAATCCTCGGAAGTGTTTGAAATGCTTTTTTTTGTCAGAATCGATAGTTCAGCTCTTTTTATCTCCAAATCTGAAAGCTTTGAACTCCCAGAGATACATTGGAAACATTTTATGTATTTTGTGAAATGCCTGCTCGTGAATTTTTAAAAAACTTACAGGATTCTAGTGGAAGATTTATGCGAAAGGCATGTAACGGTAAGATTTTCTTGTGAATATTTGATAGTACTTTTTCAGATTGTTAAAGTAAACTTTCAATCTTATTTTTCGCAAGAAAACTTTTCTGGATAGATATCTTTTGACATAGAATTTTGAAAACTCCGACGTATAATAAATATATCAAAGTTTCAATGTAAACAGAATTTTCTAGGTAAACAAACAAACTGTGAATTGATCATTAATATCAATATAATCATAATTACGTGATACAAAAAAATACTTTAAAATCTACCAATTATTAGCTTTTTAATTTTGAAATATTACAAAGACAGTGCGTGAGTGTTCATTAACAACGCATTCCAAAGCAACAAGAGGGATATTGGCGACGAACTTCCCTGGTCTAGAGACGTGTGAGCTGCCAACCCCCTTCTTCAAACTACCACACAACACCTACGGGAGGACTTTAAGTTTCGACGGATTTAACATGTATCAACCCCTCTACATGGAGGGTCTTAAGAGGCACTAAGGCTTGAGCTCATAACACACCGGCCACAAGTTCGAAACCATAACTAGTAAGCTACCTTGACCATATATTACATAGATAACTATGAAATTATGAAAACCTTTTTAATACGAAACGCTGCGTGTCTCATACCATTATTAATAGAAGAAACATTAGGACAGCGTTTTTCAAACTGGGGTGTGTGACCCCCTAGGGGGCGTGATAACTCTACGAGAGGGGCGCAAGCAAATTGAAAAGTCGAAAACAAAAGATTGTTTAAAAAGTTATTAATTTACTGAAAGTTGAAACGAGTTTAAATCCCTTCTACCCTGTGACCAGCTAAAGGTGTGGAAGGAAATAAAGGATCATGGGACATGATAAATTTCAACTATTTTATTTACCATTTTAAACGACTCAAACACAAATAACACTATAACTAAGATACTTCAGTCAGGCAATAGAAAAAAGAGACGAGATTCGCGTTTAGGGAGATGCATACATTAATACGGTTCCTCCTTAATAGTACTTTGCACCGAAGCTTAGTATTTAAAGTCCGAAATACTACTTTAACACTTTAATCATCAACGTAATATGAAGTTGACAGTACCTGACTTTAGACAGTCTTCTAATCAATTGTAAATACTTTTTCTTCTTGATGATAATCCTCTACAATGTAATCTGTACCTTGAATCTTTCTAGATACTTCTAGTTAACTTAATTTCTGACTTTCTAACTTTTTGGTTACCTATTCTCATCACTGCCAATTCACTAACTATTCACTATTCTCTTCACTTCTAATCCCCTCACAAATCACTAAACCTTTAATTCACTAACTAATAATTCATTTATATGTTACCGGCAATGTATGAAATGATTTCTATTTCATACATTGCCTAGGTATTCGAGAGAATGCCTAGTGAGAAACCGGCAAAGTATGAAATTCATCTCAGATTCGTATCGAATATTGTTAATTTGGGAAAACATAAAACTTTTAACGCGTGTCTCATG
Source organism: Trichonephila clavata (assembly GCA_019973975.1). Classification (NCBI taxonomy): domain Eukaryota; kingdom Metazoa; phylum Arthropoda; class Arachnida; order Araneae; family Nephilidae; genus Trichonephila; species Trichonephila clavata. Next base: position 74,018 of record BMAO01027583.1, on the reverse strand, counting down.
CTCAGAATCTGTTAGCTGTACATTACTGTTTGTTCGGAAATGTCAAAATACTCAATTTTACTTAAACTTGTTCAACAAAAAATGGGTTTTTTCCTGAGCTACCTGAAAATGGAGGAGCAAGAAATAGTGCTCGAGAAGGAGCCATGGTCTATAGCAGACGTCGGCAACCTATGTCATACGTGTCACATGTGGTACGCGGTATAATTCTCAGTGGCACTTTGCACTACTCAACAAATCTGTAAATTTTTGAATTGTTTTAAGAATACTCTACTGTGTGTTTCGGTGAATCATTTTGGTAGATTGGTTTGATACGCAACAGCTAATGGGTTGCCAACCTATAGTTCATAGACATGAAACAACTATTCGACGGCTAGTTGTCCAAAATTCGAGTTGATGCTGCAAAAAAATGGGGCTTGCTTAACTGAAATTACTTACAAGAAATTAATAACTGATATACACAAGGCTAAAATGACTACTGAGAAGGAACCCAGGGACTATTGGTTGCTGAATAGCTCTGATGTGATGTTTGTGGAAAATAAAATTAAACTCATTTAACCTGTTAAAGAAGGCGACAATATCATAAAACAGTGGTCCCCAACCCCTGGTCTGTGGATCAAAGTGTATCGGGCCACTCAAGGAGCATTAAATTATTTCCATTATATTTACTACGGTGTATTTTTCTCGTGTTTGTGTGACTTTCCATGGAAATCATTTCATATTTTATGTGAAATCATTTTATAATTATTTTTTGGTAAAACTAAATATTATTCTGAAGCCATGTTTAAATACAATTAAATTATAAAATTAAAACAATTTAAAATATAAATAATCAATGTCCTACCCTCAGTGGGCCGCCGTAAAATTATCAAACATTGACTGGTCTGGAAGATAAAAATGTTGGGAAGAACTGCTATATAGTATTACGTCACGGATTCTTTTTTTCCCCAATGGGGCTGCAGATTGGCATTTTTACCATTTTCAGATTTAGCACATTCCCCAGAGGCTGGTATCCCTTTTTAGTGTAGCACCATGTAGGCGATACCAATTGCCGCCGGTAATTTTGATACCCAGTTTCCTTCCCAGAGGGAGGTACCTGAGCTTTGACGATGTGAACTTGTTCTAGGAATTTAATTTGCCAAGAGCAAAATTAAATTCCGGATTCTGAGGATGTGATAGAATTCTGAAAGAACTTTCAACAAAATACAAAAATTTTACACGTTATGATATTGAACTGTATATCCACCTTTGTGAACCTTGCCAGAAAAAACAGAAAATTATTTTTAAAAAAAAAGGTATTGTAGTAAAAACTTTGATTTTTTTTTCCGAATGCCAATATATATTGGCACTTGTAATGAGTGGGAAATAGAATGGTTTCTATCGACTTTAAACATCAGAAGGAATTTTAATACAAGTATATGCGAAATCATATTTTAACAATAATTTTTTTTAATGGCAATCTCATTATTTTGTCAGAATAACATTTGTACTTTTAAGAATGTAAGCCATTAAAAAAATATCCTTATCATGAGCTTCTTTCATACTTTGCCTTAATAGCTTTAGGCATTGTATAGAATACCTAGGCATTCTATACAATGCCTAGGCAAAGTATGTAATAAATTTTATATTTCATAATTTGCCTAAAAACGTCCGGAATTGTATAGAATGCCGGTATTTCATACTTTGCCGGTAACATATGTAATAAACTTAATTTACATACTACGTTTCCTTCTTTCAGGAGAAGATTGGTTAAAATTTGCTGGCTCCAAAAAATTCCCAAGAGGATTAGTTGAAGGACGCGTATAGATCCGTCACAAAGTAAACAAACCAAGTACATTCTGATAAATATGTAACAAAAAATATTTTTGTTACGTAACAATGTAACAAAATATACATTTGTTACTTAACAAAGTAACAAAATATACATTTACACTCTGATATGCTACACTTATAAATGTATCAGTACTGCACAGTGTATTTTATAATTAGTTTAGCAATATTAAGTTAAGAACAAGTTTAATAACTACCAGGGACCCCATGGGCTTGTCATATATTAAATTATATGCGAAAATTAACATTTATCCTTACAATTTGTACGGTTTATAATTAATTTCTTAACTGCCAATTGAAAGTTATGCGATTCACTCTCCAATGCCACCGTTTTCCACGTAGGCGCTCGTATGTGATGTATGGGGGGGGGGGAGAAAAGGAATAAATAAGCAAATCCTTCGCAAACACTGTTAACATCCTTTTATTGCATTCCAAAGCCCTCGAAATAATATTATGGATATCTGTGCACAGAAAAGATCGCACTTCGGAAAGACGTGTATGTACGTTCGGGGTTATTAAGACTTTGGCTGAGCGAGACGTTTATATACACCGGTGGCACTTATGAGGTTAAAGTTGTTCTGTAGCTTTAGCATCAAAGTATGGTGTTATTGAATTCAATATATTGTATGGAGGGGGGGGGGGCTGATGAAAATTATGATTGAATATTGGGTCGCAAACATATAAAGTTTGAGAAGCACTGCATTAGGATACAAAGCAAATCTTATTGATGAAGAACAGCAACATAATATTTCTTATTACCCAATTAAAATTTCTTTAAAGTCAGCTGGTAGAAACCATCGCACCAAATTCTTAGAAGGTAAAGGGGATATGCATATTCTACATACCCACTGCTTTCATCTTGAAAGTCCTATTGCTATCGTAGTAAAAGGGGTTTGGTAATTCTTTCTCTTTATCATTAAATTGAAGAAATAGTTTATAAATAATGTTTATCATTGTTTACCAATCAATAGTTTGATCAATGTATCTGACTATTTGAAAGCCTTATTTTTGTTAAAAAAAGATAAGTTTTATCCTAGTGCGAATACCAATTAACAATTGCCATTAAAAATTTTAAATAATTACAAAATATGTCATTTTATTTTCCATCACACAAGAAGTCTTTTTAGTTTCTAAATACTTCAGATCATCTAGTATCTTAAGTTCCACCCAAATATGGTTTTGCAGTTGAGAACTAACTCTGCTTTCAATTTGGGAATTGACCAAGTATACTACATCTTTTTAACGAATTCACTAAATCCCGAAAAAATACGTTAATTACGTTAATGAAATACAGCAAAAATACATTAAAATTAATAAAAGAAAACAAAAGAATATCAATTCTTTGCAATACCGTGTTATTGAATCTGCAAGAATTCCAAGAAAGAATTCAGTTAAAGGGTAGTTTAAAGACCCGAGACAAAAATGGTGAGTTCACAAATGTTTTAAAATTACGGTTAATTTGACTCTCTCCTTCTCTCTCTATATATACATACAATTTTTTTTTTTGAAAAAAATTCACGATTACATATAAATTAACGTATGCAAATTTTACTAAGATTCCTTTTGAATTTTAAGAAGCATTTTTCATATTTCTGTATTATATTTAATTTCATTACTAATGGTAGCAAAAAGTAACAGTGACAAAAACGTACTAAATTGTACACTAAACACTTGCTAGATAACTATATCACTGGCAATAAACAATAGTTCTAGAGTAACTTTTTAATGTAGATATGGACAATGAATGATTTACTAAATTTTAAAAAATGCCTTATTTTTTCATAGTTACTAAACCTCACGAACAGCCTGTTGAGAAATAAGGTCTTGGTCATGTGTGTATTATTCTATATGGAATTATGCTCATTAAAGTAAAATATAACTGATCATTTACTTCCTTTTAAAATATTTACCTTATTTCAATAAATGGGAAATATTTTATTTTAAGCATTTATATGAATCAATTTGATGCTTTCCAATGCAGTAGTGTGTTTATAATGTTACAAAAAATATCATTTTTTAAAGAAGATAAAGATTTTGTTTTATAAAAAGGTAATACTTGTATGTGATTAAGATTCTGAACTCAATTACGACAAGAGACAAGTTTCTCAAATATATATATATATACAGAGAGAGAGAGAGAGAAGTTAACCTCAGCTTTATATCAAGATTATGTAATCAAATTTTTAGAAGTGAATGTACTAAAAACTCTTGTTGTTTCTCATAACTGTTCTGAAGATAATTATTGAGAGAATAAACACACACACGATTTGTCGAGTAAACTCCTTTCTATAATCCATTTAAAAAAATCATACATCTCAGTTAGTTACTAGGTACTCAAAACACATACATATTTTGTGGCTTTTCTTTAGTATTCCAACCCTTATTTTGTTAGTCATTCAACGAGCACAAAAAAAATTTAAGTAAAATAATAAGGGGAACTATTTATCTTTAATTACCTAAGAAAAGTTTCTTCACAATTTACTATTAACATGTAATTAGAGAAATGTTTAAGATAAATGAATGGGTAAAGAGAATTTCCATTTAGAAAAATATAACTTAATTAAGCATCTTTTTCTCTTTATAAGTGAGTTCCACACACAAAATAAAGTTAATGAAAATCACAATCAATCCTTTATTTAGTTGGAGAAAGTAATGAAATCTCTTTCTCAGAAGCATCAAAACTCATTCTTAGTTAAATGCAAGAAACATTCAATGTAGAAAGAATTTGAGGAATAATGAGGTTTCCATTAAACTAATTTGTGCATAGAATATTTCCATTAGGAAATGTCTTGTTTTCTTTTACGACTAAATGACAATAAACGTTTATGAGAGGCCAAATAAATGAGGCAAATTAGTTAAGCCTTTATATTTTATTTGTAGGAAGTATTTAAAAAAATACTTAACTTTTAAGGAAATTTTTAGTTTTTTTGAACAAAAAGATTGGTAAGATTTAATCATCTTTTTAAATAAACAAATCAATTCAATTATGCTTAACGCTTAGCTGATCTTAGGCATAAACTATACGTGATTTCTTTGTCTAATGATATAATTTTATTTCGAAAATGTGAATTGCTTAAACATAGAAATATCGTAAAAATATTACTTTTAAACAAATATTTTTGTTCAAAAACTTATCCATTGAATCAATGCAATGAACAAAAAAAAAAAAAAAAAAAAAAAAAAAAAATGAACGTGAAACTTTTTTAATTAATTTTTAGGACGAACAAAAAAATTGCATAAATTTTCTGATGTAGGATTTCACAATTTTTTTTAAAACAAATTCTTAATCAAACATTTATCTCTTAATTTTTTTAAAGAAAATTATAGAAAATATTGACAAAAAATTATTTATTGAATTAAAGTTACACGAACGAAAAAATTGCCTAATTTTCATTCTATAGATTTGCAATGCATAGCCCTACCTACAATAAAATTCCTTTAAAATTTTTGGTGTATGAATGCAAAGTTGATTTTAAAACAGCCTTTCCTTTTTGTTAGCATCAAAAAATGCTCGATAAAATAAATCTAAGGCCATGAAAATAAAGCTCTTTTCCAATTTCGCTACTTGGAAACTAGGCATAAAAAGAAATTGACCATTATATGTTATAGTCCATTTTAAGATACGATATCAGAAACGGAACAGCCTACTTTAAAATGATAAATGCATAAATTCGCTTGATGTTTCACAGCTTCGTGCATAACGTCATAAGTTTTCCCCACTTTTTACACAACTTACTTCCATAAACATTGAGTGGTTTCTGTAATCTGATAATATCACCAAGAGCAATTTTCGGCTTAAAGATTATAAAGTTGAGTTGAAAGTTAAACTGTTTTTACAGCTCGCTCGTGTTTATGACGTGGAGATAATAACATTGCAAGTCAAATGCGATTATTTCTTAAAGTTTCCTCTTTTTTACTCACTATTTCATGTCCGACAGTTCTTGGAGTATTTCTAAAATCAGTCTTTTGATTTCAGTAGTATTCACTGTTAAAATTCTGAAGTCGTTTTGAGAATCGATTGGTTTTTGTATGAGAGAATATTTGCATATGTTTTTTTTATCAGATTGCATATCTTATTATATGAAAGAGAAATAAAATATAAAAAAATAATGTGCAATTTTTTGTACATTTGCAATGTCGTAAAAGAATTTTACAGTTAATATAAATAGTTTATTTATTTATTTTCTAATTGAAAAAAATTAAATCCATGAAATACTATCAAAGATTGTATCTACATAACTACAGTAAAAGTCTTTTGACTCCGTTATTCAATATTTTATTGTATATGCTATTTCAAACTCTATTGATCTGAACTTTTTTAATATCTTTGTAAGCAACTTTTATAGAAAAAGAAGCTATTTAAACTTTCATTATATTAGTACGAACAAATGAACATTAAACTGAAGCTTTTGTTGAATTTATCTACCCTTTTGTGTTTTTTTAAATTGATTTTTGCCTCTGAAGATTTAAAATGTGTGTGGGGAGGATATTAAAATTCCATTTTCAATTATATTATTATGTCGAGTCTAAAGACATCTTCTTATCTAAAAAATATAAATTCGTAATTTTGTTTATTGAAGCAATTTGTATATGCATCAGAATATAATACCAGTATAATTTTCCTCAAGAATTCAAGCTAATTTTAATAATAACTTACAACTGTTTAAGAAAATTGTGCATTGATTGTACACATTACTGGCAACAAAAACTTTAGAAAGCAATGTACTACGCAAATTTTTATGTTATGAAGAGAAAAAAGTTACCATAAAAGAAAGTATAATCCTAAACACACCGAATAAAAAATATGGAATTATGGCGGAGAAAGTTTCGTAAGTCAAGTGAATATCTTTCGCTATTGTTGCAATTAAAGTTTTGATGTTTATTACTAATATCTAATTTTTTAATAAAGTGTAAAACTATAAGTAAATAACATATTTTAGATTAAGTTATGGATCCTAAATGTGATGTAACAAATGGGTTTTTAAGTTTTTGGTTGAGAGCATGGACATAACTGAAAAGAAGTTAAAAAATTGATAAAAAGCTCTCTTCCACAGTCAGTAGTATATATTTATAGTAAAAAAAAACTTAGATACAATCAATTCAATGGGTGTAGACTGTTATTCTATTGAACTGCTAACGGTTCTGCTATTCTATTTAGAAATGTGCCATTCAAAAAGTTTTATTAAATTATTGATTACGATTTTAAGTATCTTTTGAAAGATTTAACCAATCAAATATTTTAAATATATTTAGAATATTATTATTCCATACCGTGTAATTTATCTCTTTCTTCTCAAACTTTATCGTTTTGTCTGCTGTAACTATAAAAATATTCTAAACTAAATTTTTTCTCTTTTTTTTTTTTTTTTTTTTGTAAAATGTAAGATTTTCTGTAACAACCTAAAATATAAAAGTAATAATGAATAGAGTATCGAAAAATAAATTCATCTGGTACAGGGTAATAATTCTGACTTTTTTAAGATTAGAAGAAAGATCCACACATTAAGTAGGATTAATATCCTTCATTCTAGTTTCCTTCTGTCATTATTCAAATTTTTGTAAAGATTTTTCTCCATATTCATCAGAAATCCATTAGAACTCTTAGAATATTCATGAATTTTTTATGTATATTATTCTGAAAATAGAGCTTTCCTTTTCAAGCTATTTGCATATTCATAAGTATTTTCGTACTTGCAATGCTGTTATACACACCTAAATGCATGTAGTTACCACATTTGCTTAAGTTACAAATGATTTATTTTTTATATTTATTGTTGGAAAATTCATTTGAAAAAAGGGAAAAATCGAAGCATGTCCAAGGAAAAAAATTACTAAGAAACATTTTTATGTAATTTACAAGACATGTGTTTATTACATAGAGAAATATTAATCTTAAACTCGGGTCAAAAAAAATTATTTATTAAAAAATTTCAATTAACTGATATGTAATGAATGCAAGTTATTACCGAAATTATGTTTAAGTGTTACATGCAGTATTCCTTCGTGGAATTTTAATGTGTAATAAATAAAGTTTAAAACCTGACTACTTAAAATTTATTTAAATTTTATAAGTTTACATTTTATTAATACGATACATTTCATCTACTAAAAGATACCAGGAACACACAAAATTAGTTTTATAAAATATTGTTACATGATTCAAATATAACAAACTAGGTGGTATGTTCGTTCTTGGCATGGGTGAATTGAAATATTAAACAATGAAGATTGAAGGATAAATAAATTTTTATTGAGTTAATTTTACGTGAATTGCAAATTAAACGAAAAAAAAAAAGCTTTTTGCATTTTTCAGCAGAACAAGAAGAAAAAAAAATACTTGTTAAATTTTAAGTCTGAAGGTCTAATAGCTGATAAAAAGAACTTTTTGTTATTTATTCGCCTCTTGTGGGTTGATTTTTGAAAACACTTTCCTAAGCAGATCTCTGCTCAGCAAAAGTAACACATTGTTACAAATTTTGTGTAATGAATGCTTAAAATAGTGTAAATAGTTTATATCTGGTTGTATAATTCATTAATATTACTTTCTGTAATACTTATTTTATGTTAAAATTATAATATTCGCAAGCAATGCCGTTGCTTATATTATAATGGAGGATTCAATGGAAACAAAGCGAAATGTTGGTGATAGAGCCAAGTTGGCAACTTGGAGAATGATTAAAAGGTGCAGAAATTTCTTTGCTGTAGTGCCACCCAGTGAGGAGCTGCAACAAAGAGGATAGAACAAAAACCTTCTCCACAAAAAATACATATACATGCCAATTTTCATAGTGATTGGTTGAACGGTGTTGGAGTGAAGCGATTTCCTATATACAAACAGCCATTTATATATATATATATAGATACTAAAAATATATTTATAAAATGCAATTATTATCCAACAAATAAGATTACCAGATATTTTATTTAGCAGACATAATGCGCAAGACTACAGTTTAAATATATCTTATAAACGTCTTTGAAATAATAAATGACCTAGAAAATCACATTACTTAAAACTCAATTTCGGAGCATATATCAGTAAATGAAAAATTTGTAACAATAAATTTATACTGATATCTAACAAATCACTATCGGCTTAAAAATATTGCAGCTGATCACAAATTAAGATAAAATTAAGGATTTATAAGACATTGTTATTTCCCCGAAAAAGATATATAACCAATCATCCTCTAAATACATTATTTATAAGAAAGGAATCCAGTAACATCACCGTACTACGTTTAAAATGAAACGTATTTTTCACATCTGTGACGTCTTTCTCTCAGCAGCAAAAAGACCCATTTGGAAGAAGGGTTTTGCCAGGAAACAAATTCAACAAAATTTCTTCCATTAGAGGCAAGTTATTGAGTGATTAAGATTGATGTAATGTGATGCGATACAAATAACGGGCCAACCCGTAATTAGGAACTGTGAAAAAAAAAGAAGAAACGAAAAGAACGGAACACAAAAGGATGGAGTGTCATCTGAATTGTGCTCCCTGAGTGAGACGAATGAATCTTGGCAGATGACCAAGATGTGCTAAAGTGCTGCGAGCTTCCGATGCCGGGGACAACGAAAGACTCATCCATCTAGAAGGAACGATCCTGGCAATTAAACGAAGAGAAGAAAAGGCTTAGCTGAGGAAGGGAGGGTCTAGGGACTTGTGCATCCCTCCCTCCGAGGATCCGAAAGTTGGTGCCTGGGCGGGGAAATGCTATTGTTATCCACTGGCCGTTTTTCTTCGTGAGTCTCTGATGGGTTTCAGATCGGCACTCGGTTGTGAAATTGCTCTATTTCGCAACATTTGCAGTGACAGCTTTCGAGATTTTTTTCCCGGCTTCGTTTCGTACTACAATGTACTAGATGTGCGAAGAAATAAACGGCATTGGAAAAAACGTTATAGGTTTATCGTTGTGGTTGCTCACTTAAAAATGAAGAGTATCATTAGGTAGAAGAATCTGAAGAGTTCTTGGAACAAATATAGTTAATGGAGTAGTTTTCGTGTCCAAGAAAAGTGTTGCAGATCGATTTATTGTGTTAAAGATTTATCTCTTTGGTAAACCTACCGATGCGTATAAATTTTCAATATTTTCAATTAAAAGCAATTCATTAATAAATTTAGCAATTTTATCTTTGCACGAAATTCATAAAATTCTCAAACAGCAATATTCGAGAAAAGTGGCATCCAATTCCAATTATATTTATGCGCACGAAAAAATATTTTGATGGATCAACGCCTTTAATGTTTCTGGTTGCGTACATTTTATGAAACTTGGACATAAGTGTGGTCGCAATTCTTAGTAAGCATCTTCTAATAGTTTGTGGTTATAGAAAATAAAGAAGTCTTTAACACTTCTTTTTGCTATTTTTTATCATTTGAAACATACAATTGACAATTTTAACAGCATGGAAAGTATGTAAACTTTTGAATTAATATTTTTAATATATATTTTGTTCAGAAATTACTTAAACTAAAATTAAGCGTACATTTAAAAAGTAAAAGAAACTAGTATGTTTTTTTGAAGTGAGTATTTATTAACGTCTCACTTAAAAGCAACACGGGAGTTATTGGTGAAAAACCTCGTCACATCGAACCTCGTTCAAGTGACGAGAATGACATTCTGAACCTGTAAACCCCTCTCTAAAATACCACATCAATCCAACGGGAAGACTTCAAGCCTTGACAGAACCCCACTCCTTCACACGCGGGAGGGGGGGGGGACTTAGATGGCACTAAAGCTTGAAACCATGATACGTTAGCCACGAGTTATTGATTATAAACATAAGGCTACAGCATAGGTTCTCAACGTGGGCCATAACGCCCCCTTGTGGGCGTTTGAGGCTTTCAGGGGGGGGCAGTAAAAGATCCAGAGAAAATTAGGGGGCGTTGAGATGGCACGGAGCGCCCTGGGCAAATTAACCAAATATAATCTTAAAAAAAACTACAAAGACACGCTGATTATGTACTAACAAAAGTAAACTTTAATACTATTTACTTTATGTTGATTGTATGTATTTAAATCATTTCTATATCACATGTACGAAAATTCACATACTTCGGTTGTTCGGAAAGTAGATGAAAAACTTAAAGATTACATTACATTCAGATCTACATTAAATTGGATGATATGGTGCATTTTAATTTCTGTAGTGCACGTGTTCTCTTTGTCTGTGAGCAGTAGGAAAAATGTTTCGTCCACTGCATTTCATTACGTATATTATCCAAGAAACATAATTAAATATGTTAACCAGGAATTAACGGGATTTTTTAAAGGCAGAAACAGCCAGTTTATATTTATTTTGAAAGCAATAGTTTATTATGAATTACTTCGGATCATCAAAACCCCTGCCTGTCTTTATAACAGGTAAGCTAAAACTTTTATCCCATTCTTTTAAGTGACGAAGAGATTGAGTAGCGTTTCATTTCCAACAATATCCTATCCATGACTAAAATATGTATTACACATTTAAATATATTTGTGGCAATAGCTCTTCCAGATTCGCAAGTAAAAAAAATTAGGGCTTTAGAAAAATTTAAATTAAAAAATGTATTCTATTAGTAATAGAATATTTTTTTAAAAAATGTAACTCTTGTTTTCACCATGTATTATGTACACTCTTATTTCTGTAGAGTGGGAGGGGGTGGTATCAAAATATTCTCAAGAAAAGGGGGCGGTATCGAAATATTCACTAGAAAAGGGGGCGCTAGTTCAAAAAAAAGGTTGGGAGCCTATGGGCTACAGCAACCACAATATGTTTTAGAACGTAAGATATAAAGGTAGAATACATTAACTTTTTCAGAAAAATTATTCGAAAATAAGTAAATTTCACTGAACAAAAGGACAATATATCCTTCACTAAGTTTTTTCTTCTTAAATCTTCAAATCTTTTTACATGACAAGATACAGCAAAAATACATTCATTCAAATTTTTATTCATAACAACGTTGCTACGATTATTTTCAGAAATGTTTAATAAAAGTCAATCACAATAATAAATGTATTGTTAACTTTTACAATTAATAGTCAAAAATCTTAAATGAAAATTCAATTTTTCTTTAAAAATATTTTACTTGTTTAGTTTATTTGAATTTTTCCTTATTTTCTCTAAAATTGATTTTCTAAATGATTTTTTTTTACTTTCAGATCTTTTTGATGATTTTGCGGATGAGATTCGACCCATTGGTAAGTATCTGAGAAAGAAGATTATTTCTCAGATTGGTTCCTATATTTTCATTCAATATAATTCTTTTATTCAAATATTGCATGCTGGAAACATTAAAAGGAAAACTGAATATTCTGTTTTTTTATTCCATTTTTAATAATTCCATAACTTTTCATATATTACTTTTTTCTTGCATGACTGGTAATACCTATCACATTTCAATCAATTTTAATATTAAAACACTCTGTAACAAAACAAAAAAAACGGCGCACCAAGAACGAGTTGTCCGATAGAGACTAAAATTGGTGGGTAGAAAGATTTTGTACAGAATGGAAAATGATTGAAATTTCAGAATTGCATGATTTAGTTCAGAGTTACATAGTTACAAAATAATGAGCTCAATGAGGTGTTGCTCCACCATTAGCTTGGATGCAAGCTGCCACGCGACGTGGCATAGAGTGATAAAGCACCCTGATGGTCTCGTGCGGTATTTCTTGCCATATTTTCTCCAATTGTCGGGCCAGTCCATCAACATTCCCTGGTAGATGCAGTCACCTGCCCATCAAATCCCATACATGCTCAATTGGAGTGAGATCTGGGGATCTGGCTGGCCAAGGAATTGTTTCACAAGCTGTAAGCATAGCAACACGTGCCATATGTTGTCTGGCTTTATCTTGTTGAAAATTAAGGCCAGAGTACTGCAGAAAGAACGGTAACAAAACAGTTTTTAGAATGTCGTCGACGTTCCGCTGTACTGCAAGTGTGCCTCTAATGATGACCAAAGGTGCCCGGCTGTCAAAAGAAATGGCACCCAAGACCATAACTCCTGGCTGAGGGTCTATGTGGTGTGCAATAGCGAAAGCAGGATTGGCACGCGGCTCTGGGCGTTTCCAGACACGCCATCGGTGATCGTCAGGAGACAGGTGGAAGAGGGTTTCGTCGCTGAACACTATACGTGGCCAATCTACATGATTCCAACCTGATCGAGCCAAGCACCACTGCAATCTGGCTCGACAGTGTGCAGGTGTGATTGGCAGGTGGCGTAGCGGTCAGTACGAGCGTAAATCTCACCTATCAGTCGTCTGTGAATGGTCATGGTGGACACTCGTGGGCGGGTCACACGTCTGATGTTTGACAACGATGAATCAAGCGCTGTGATAGCTGATCTGACAATTAATCTGTCCTCCTGATCTGCTGTGGCCCTTGATCCACCGCTACCCTCATGACGCTGAAATCTACCATTGCCCAGCCATTCTTGCCAGAATCTTCTAATAGCAGCATCGCTTCGACTCATATGACGAGCGATTCTCCCGATTTGCCCAACCTGCCTCCTTCAATCCAATGATACGACCTCTTTCAAACTCTGACAATTGCTCGTAATGTGCTCGAATCCCGCGGTGAGGCATTTTTTCAATCGTTGAAAGGTATCCTAAATTGCAATGCAACAGAAATTTTGACCGTCAGTTTGAGAATGCTTCTTATGGACACCTGCTGAGTGCACAGTTCCGATGCTCTGTAGCTCCCGCTATTCATTTATTGGACACCAACTTTTAATTATTTGATGTTCGGTATAAACGTCTTTGCATACGAAATTTCATGACAATCGGGCAATCCTCTTTGATGCGTCTTTTTTTTTGTTGTTGTAGAGTGCAATTTTTTAAATAAATATTTGGTTTTAACAACAATTGGAAAAATTCATGCTTAAATAGATTTGTGAGCAGGAAAAAGTACGAATTAAATTAAAGCAAAGTTCAGACTTTTCTCAAAAAAAATTTAATCTCCTTTAAAAGCAGTAACCAATTAAGAAAATAATACAATGAATTTGTTTTAAATAAAACAGAAAAGAAAGTATGTGTGTGTGCATGTGTTTTCTTCTTTACTCAATATTTATTTATAATATCTTGTCATATCCTATTTTGAATTTTCGCGTTATGTATGTATTACATGTTTATACAATATGCTTTATGTAATATTAAACTATTACGAATGAAAAAAAATTTATATATTTCTGCATTCGTCGTAATTATTTGTACGTAATTGGATAAATATAATCTTGATTTTGAACACGAAAATTAAACAATTTCAATCTAATCTTTAATTTTTTTAATACAGAGAATTTAAAGTTGCATTTGAAAGTTCGACTATTTAGTTTCAGAATGAATTTTAATGCTCGATACTTTGATAAGCATGAATCAAAAAAGTGCATGATCAGATCCTGAGTTGTTCATTTTGTAGAGTGGCTTGTTCAGGATACTATATTTGTTATTCATTGTTGTGTTTTTGTAGTGGTGATTGTACTTTTTTTATACCTTCCCCTGCCACGAAAGTATTGAATATTTTTAAGTCTTGAGTTGCATTCATTTTAAAACTTTTTTTATTTTTATTTTGAAAAATGAATCAAAGAATTAAGAACTATTTTACATTCTGCTACATGTAAGTATGAAATCATTTAGCGTTTTTAAACTGATGATATCATACAACTATATTTTTCTTGCTTAGAAACACGAAATTTTTAATAGAAATTTTTTTAATCAATACTTTTACAAGAAATTTTATGAGATTTTTAGCTAAAAATATTTAATTTAAAGCATTTTTGTTGTCATAAATATAAGTTTGATATATTAGAACCCATAAAAATTATATCGTATTTTTTATAATCTCTTTGAAGTTAAGCAGAAAATATATGAATGTCAATTTAAATTGATAATTTAATCAAATGTTATATTGTAATTTCTTTCTCTCTTTTTATTTTGGAAGGCTCGATAAAAAACATTTAAAACTATGTATTTTGTTTATCATCTTTAAAATCTGGTATAATATTTAGGAGGGATAATTCAACACGTAAGTAATTTCTAAACTCAATATATAGTTAAGAAATTAAACGATGAACTATATATATACAGAGTTTCCCGAAACTCAACACCAAGTGAGCACAAGATTAAAGGAGGGGTATCACAACACAGTTCTGTTAGACATAAAAAAATGCATCAAATGATAACTAGCATATTTTTGAAAATGTTACAAATTGACACCCTGAAACATATTATTAGGTACTGTGACAACTATTTTCATAATTTTACAGTGATTTTTTCACTAACGTGATTTTACATTGCCATGCTCTTAATTACAGTCACAAATAAAGCAAAACCTTTGCTGCTTTAGTTAAAAGTAATGCAATCTGAGTCAGTTTGAGAAAATGATGTCACCTAACTTTGATTCCCAATAAAAAGAAAAATATTACATAATATTCTAAGCAAGTTATTTCAAAAGATGACCCATTAAATTAAGTTTTCGAAATGCTATTACACAAATGGTTGTCGTTGCAGTATTTGATAGTACGATGGTGGGTATCAATTTTCCACATTTTCGAAAATACGCTAGTCTTCACTTAACCATATGATGTAGACTTTTTTTTTATTCCCCCTCCTTTTCACCCCATGTCCTTTTGACGTTCAGATTCGGAACATCTTGTTTGAAGTAACTAAATTACCTTTAAAAATTTCTGATAATATTAAGTCTACAATTAATCTTTCATGTATATTGAATGAAATTTCTCGGGAAAAAACGTGGTTTTATGTTTTAAGCATTCAAAACTGCATTGAGTTTTAAAAATGCATTTGTTAGTATTATGCTAATAAAAAGACTAATAATTGATTATTAAATTATATTGAACTTTGAATAGTTGAGTATAATGAAAAATAAAATAAGTTCATATAATATATTATTGACATTTCAGGGGTAGATTTACTCGCCTGGTTCAAGTGAATGTTTTGCAGCATCTATAAAATTAACATCATTAACGACAAAATTTTATTTAAATATGAATGAATGTTAATCAATATATTAAAAAACTAATTGTAAAATGAAGTAAATTAATTAATTTTATTTGGAGATTGATTAGTAAATGTGGTCCAAACATGAAATATCATTTTATTTACTATTGTGATGGCTGACATTTAAGATTACAAATTTCGGGTTACATTAATTTGTCCAATATGTAGTGTACTTAATTTATAATATATTGTTTATTAAAAATTACTTTTTAACTGTACTTTATTCATTCAAACTAAAATATTTGCCTGCAAAATTTAGTCAGTTTAAATAAGATAGGATTCATGCAAAATATTTTGATGACAGGTTGTAAATGTTGGATAAAAATTGTCCAAATCACCAATCAGTACATTTTTTTCATTTTACCAATTTAACCATTTTATCTTACATTTGTGAAAATTCATGTAATTATGAGAAAGTTTGCTATGAGGATTTCAAAAACAATATCAATTTATTCGTTCAGATACGAATTAATCACAATCCAGAGCAATATTTTCTAAAAACATAACATTTAAAAAAATTTCCTTAATGAATAAATTTCTAGAATTTTTTTATATCAACATTTGAATAATAATAATTATTAAAATATAAGTTTAAAAATCCTAAAGAACTGTTTCTTTTTAAATGTAAGAATGGAGATATTTTTAAAGTTGACATCAATGTAATATTTGATTTTAAATCACAATAGTAATTTTAGTTAAATTCGCATTCTATTGTTTTTGATATCTTTTGTGCAATGGATATCTCAGATTCTTACCCTAATTCTGCAGACTTCCACAGGATTCAAGGAGATAGATATTTTTAGGTAGTATTATGTTTTTTTTTACTTTATTATTAGCACAAGTATAATAATGATTCTCAAATTTTCGCGTACAATAGTTTTGATACCCAAAACCTTTTTTTTTATTATTATACAACACACAAAAAACAAAAAAGACTTAAACACTAATATGCACCACTAAAAACTCTTTTGCACAATAATGGGCCTTTTTTAAAGAAATGCTCCATGATTTAAAGTTAAATTTAAGTCTTTGTTTCCAAATGCAGAATCTTATTTGAAAGTTTTATGTTCATGATACTTAACATAAGAGTGTTTAACTGAAATAAATTTAATCAAATAAGAAAGTAAGGATTCATTTCTAGTTACATGTCATTATTTGCTAGCTTCAAATGAAGATGAATGAATTAGTTTATGATTATTGAAAGTTATTTTTAAAAGATTTACTTAAATTTACACAAAAATACTTTTGCATTTATTAATGCTAAAACTTTAAACAAGTTTTCAAATGTTTTTTTGTCGTTTTTTTAAATATTTGTTTATTTATTATCCTTTAGTCGATCTAAAAATACATTCATAACTTAAAGAAATGGGAAAAACATCTGAAATAAATAAACAAAAAAAACCTTATATTTTTAAGGGAAATAACACAATACCCAATTTCTTTTCTTTTCTTTTTTTTTTTTTTGTAGATTCACTTATTGCATCAAAAATTTCATATTTTCTTTTCTTTTAAAATAAAAAAAATTTTGAATAAATAATTTTTTTCAAATCTTTTTCAATAATTTTTAATTAGAATGGCTAAATGCTCCATATAAAGATTACATTATAGTAAGTTAACTAATCATACATTTAAATCTACAAAGTCTTATTTCAATAATTTAAATCTACGTTAAAGATATTTATTTCAAAATTTTAAAAATGGTGAAGCCCAACTCTGTGTTCTTTGAAAAACTAATTATTTGTAACGTGTTGCTTTGTTCTCTTCTTTGTAAGTTTATTTCTATTTTTTTCCCTTTTTATTCTTTAAATTCTTTCTTAAAAATTATTATTTAAAATTTATTCTTTTTATTATTTATTTATTATAAGATGAATATATCTAATTTTTACAAAATGTTTTAATTTAAAGTTATTAGAATCTGTCATTAGGAGCAACTATATGAAAATAAAAAAGTAACATATAATTGTAAAGGTAAAAAAGAGTGTATAGAAAAAATTTTCGAAAAGGAAAACAAAAATTAAATTCTTGAAAGACTATTTAATTTTAAAGCAAAAATATTGATATTAATGCTCTTTCTTATTTTATCAATTGATTTTGTATAATTGGTTATTAAAATTCATAATTTTAAATCGCATTAAATGAATTTTTTATTGATTCATTTAATAAATTGCTTATTATTTTATAAAATTCTATGTTAATTAATTAAGTTTTTAAACAGAATAAAATCAAGGTTAATAAACATTTATTAATCATTCAATTGATTTTAATTACTCTTCTAAATTATTTGTATGTCTATTGAGAGGCTGATGTGGGAAAATGATGCTAGCTTTACTGTATTTCAAAAATTTATTGTGAATTTTTACTTATAGATGCACTAGCAATTTAGCATTTACTATATTGTATGGCTTATAGATTCAGATGATTTTGTTCTTTGTGTCAACTACTTTGCTGTGATTCTAACTTCAAAAGAAAATATTTATTTTGGAATGCTTAGACTTTTTTCTTTTTTTAAAGAATACAACAGAAAGAACAAACTACATAACTTTCATATGAGAATGTATTTTCTTGTTTCTCAACTTTTAAAGTAAATATATATATAAGGAATAATATATATATATAATTGAAAGGATAAAAAAAATAAATTGAAAATATTAATTTAAACAAAAATATTTTTTTTTTTTTTTTTTAATTATTTTGTATAATTTATTAAATTATAATTTTAAATCGCATTAAATGAATTTTTTATTGATTCATTTAATAAATTGCTTATTATTTTATAAATTCTATGTTAATTAAGTTTTTAAACAGAATAAAATCAAGGTTAATAAACATTTATTAAGCATTCAATTGATTTTAATTACTCTTCTAAATTATTTGTATGTCTATTGAGAGGCTGATGTGGAAAATGATGCTAGCTTTACTGTATTTCAAAAATTTATTGTGAATTTTTACTTATAGATGCACTAGCAATTTAGCATTTACTATATTGTATGCTTATAGATTCAGATGATTTTTCTTTGTTCAATACTTTCTTATTTAATTAAAAAAATATTTTTTTATTTAATTTTTTTTTTTTAAAAAAAAAAAAAAAAATAATTTCATATGAAATTATTTTTTTTTTTTTTATATATATTTTATTTTATATATTATTGTTTTAAATTACAAAATAAATACTTTATAGCGCAAAAAATTTCAGTAATGCATTATTTCTAATATTCTGATGGTTTTTCTTAATACAATCCTATAAATAAATTTGGTTTATAGTTGACAATCTAGCTTTATTATTTTGCCTCCTCTGTTTTATTTTATACTCCCTACAATTGTTGTAAGTTTTTTTTTCCTGAAAGGGAAATGTTTACAGTAAGTTATATTCTAGATAAGAATGAAATTTATTTTCCGAGCTTGCAATTATACAAAAGCAGTTATGAATTTACAGTTCCACAATAGTTTCTGAACATAGAAAAGATACCATCTGGTTCCAGTTTCACAATTAATGAATCTACTTCAGAGTTATATATCATTCCAGCCATCATCACCAGCGTAGGAATGTGTCATGAGCTTTCTAACTTTTAAACTAATGAGCATATATACTCAAAGAATCACACTTTGTACCAGACGACGGTGTTAAATTCGCAAACTATAAAATTGCAGATAATTTTTCAAAAGATTAGAGGTTACTATAGTGTGTTGAGCATCTTAAAAAGATGTTTTAAGAATTAAGTAATAATCTCGGCTTATTCATTCAATACAGTTAAAATATGGACGATGTGATTTTCATTTGTTTTATGAATATATATGCTACTGAATTTATGAAAGAACAATTTAAGAGCTCTAGATTACCAACTAAAACTAGCTTTATTTACTTTAAAAATATTTTTTTACACTTCGAATGAAACTAAGTTTGTTAGCTAAGAATCTGTTTTTAAAATTATTAGGTTGGTGTGTATGAAATGTCAAATTTGTAAGTGAACGCTTAAAATTGCATATCTTTTTCAAAAGCTGTTTATTTAACCGAAATGTACTCCATACATTTCTGTTACATTTCTTTTTCAATGAGATTTCAATACATAGATGTCTGTCGTAAAGAAACTTTGATATTTAGCTTCAATAAACTGATATGGAATTTTCAGATTGTTTTAATTTTCATACAGTTTAGCTCGTAAAAACTGTTACAAAAGTTTAAAAAATGAAAGTGTGTTGGCGAAAGATTCGATAAATAATCTAAGTGCTGCAAAATCTTTTAAGTCATTTAGTTTCACAACTGTTTTGTTCAACTTATGCGCCCAAGCGTTGTCGTAAAGTATTGTGACGAGTGATTGGTGTACAATTTTGAATCTTTTGTGCATTTCAACAATGTACTTTCAGTATAATATATAGTTAAATTAGTTTCCACAGATGCTTTTAAAGTATTATTTATTGCAGATGTTTTGGGCCTTCCACACGGTTCATTTATAGAGAAAAATCCCCAGACCGAAATTTTTCAAACCACCACTGCACTTTTCGATTGTTAACAGAGTTCTCTCACAATGCCTGGAATACATTGCGTAAAGCTTTGGCAGCCATATTACCAAGTTTATACTCACATAATAATTACACGAAAATCGATTGAATTCATATTCTTTTGAAATTCAAAACAAATAACAAAATGGAGCATTTTGGGGTAAATATTATTTGTTGAAATATTACTCTGCCAATGGATAATACGACTGTAAACGAGATTACGTTAAAAACAAAGCAACAAAAGAGAGCAAGCAACAAAAAATCCACCAATCTAATAGTAGTGGATAAGTTACGGAAATTTTAGCTCTAGTTTTATGCTACATTGGCTGACATTTGTTTATTATATATTTCCTCAGTTCATCTTTATTGAATATGAATATAAATCAAATGGTTTGAAGTAAGAGCAGTGGCATAGCTAGTTTAGAATGGGTTCTGTATAAAAATTCTTTGGAGGCCCGTTTTTGAAATAAAGGATCTCTGTTAATGGCACTGATAGCCCATTTACGATTTTTTTCTTACACATGTTGGGGCCCCTGCAGCTCTGGGGCCCTGTATCATTGATACGGCGGTAGCTAAGCCCCTTAGTAAGAGCAACAATAGAAAATTGTACGTTTTATTTCAATATGAGCATGTTTTATCAATTTGGTTTGAAAGATTTAAAAATTAAAAAAGAGAAAATGCATGACTTGATTTCTTCAAAGAAAGTTAGAAATAGAATTTTGACATTATGATGGTTTTCTTAACCAATGATCAAGATGCTATACTAAACTAAACTCAGTAGCGCAGCAGCCCAAAAGAACCAAGGCCTGCAGTGCCCATCTCAGTATATTACTTTGCCAATGTAATGCTTGTCTCAGTATATTACTTACGATCAGGTTGTCAGTTTGATGCGAAACCCCTAGCGTTTAGTTCCGAAACAAGCTTGGTACTCATTTATCGGCCCACTGAAGGGAGGAAAGGCTGAGTCGACCTTGCCTACCCCGGGATATGAGCCCCGGACCTGTAGCGTGGAAGCGCGATGCACTACCACTCAGCCACCGGGCTTCCCTGATGTTATTCAGCCATAAAGTTATATTTAGACTGTAATACTATTTTATAAGCCTTAGCCAATTGAATTACACTAATTGAAAAAACTTAACCTGTGACATATAATGGACTAGGTTTTATTTTCTATTTCATGATCTTATATATCTATTTTTCGACAATCTTTAATCAATCTTCTCGTTTGAAAAAACCTTGTTAAAAAGAATATGTATGTATGTCTGTTACAATATAGCTTCATTGTAACAATGATATTATACAAAATTGAATCCTTGCGAAGTGTATCGGTAGAAGATAATTATATGTTCATGAAATCCGAAGCTATAAAACTATAAAATACTTTATTTCTTTGAAAACTCAAGTATCGAAAAGTTAATTTTTTACCTAAACCAATAAAAAATTTTGGCTTTGAGAAATATTAGAAAAGATCAATGCTTGGGCATGTTAAGGAGTGGTGTTGTTAAAATATAATTATTGAAAAATAGAGTTTTTTAAAATACAGCATTTAGTTACTTTTCATATGGAATATGTATATAAGATAGGTTTGGTATCTTAGCGCAGTATTTTCTGGAGTTTAAGGACATAAAATTTTAAGTATCGGCTCAGAAAATAACAAATAAATTAGATTGCAGTATTGCATTTAAAATACTCGTAACGAGTTTTTCCTAATAAAATTTTTTTTAATTCAGTTCAATTCGTATAATTTGTTTCTCATCATATATTATTGTTATATGAGAGTGAAATTCATACAAGATAAAATGAAGAATTCGTGAATCGATTTGGAATGTATCGTATTAAACAAACTTCAGAAATGGTTTCACAGGCGATTTCAGGTATGCAGAAAAAGATATATATATTTTATACGCTATGAAATAAAAGACAGATTTTTATTATACTTTAGTCTATACCTGAAATCTATTGACATTTATAACCAGTTGGTGAATATTTTATTGAAAAAGATCTCCCCATTTTAGTAAAAATGGATATATTATATAAAAAATTAATAGGGTTTACTTTTTTCAGGGGATGAATATTTGATTATAGTTTCATAGAAAGTAGGCATGTTTTGAATTTCACAGTGATTTGCTTAAAACTGAAAATAAAATAATGTAACCTTCATGATTACCTATACAGTATCTATTTTTTTATTGTAAGAGAATCTTTTCTGAAAAATAAATAAATTCAAATTTCCTTAAAATAACTGTGAGACATAGAACTTTTTTTATTTAATATGTTTCATATAATTTTTTTTGTGGAGGAAAATATGACATCATTTTTCTTCTGATTAAATTTTATAAGTCTAAAATTTCTAAGAAAGGGAGTTTGTTTTTGAAAATATTTTATTGATATATTAAGCATTTGGATACATTATTTAGAGTAAAGATTTATTTTCATGCGTCCAAATGTGAGAAATACAAAGGCTCAAGCCATTCTAAAACTAAACTCGCCTTTTTGAATCCTAGTCTTTTTTTGTTTGTGTTTGAATAAACCGTTTTTCATATCATATTCTTAATATATAACTCCAAACTAAAAAAAAAAAGAAATTAAAAAAAATTACATATAAATTATGAAGAGCATTATTTATTTTCCTTTAAAGAAGGAAAAGAACATCAAGCGACTGAAATGTGTTGCTTCTCTTAGTGCTTTTTTCTTATAAAATAAAAAATACGAATCGTACACAATATTTAATGAAGAATTTTGTATTTGAGTTCAATCTGTAGCTGTGTGAGATAAGATATCTGTTTTGGCAGTGTGACATTATTAATAAATATTCACATTTGTGCAGACTGTTTGAATGGAATGAAAATAATAAATTAAAATGATTATAAAGATTTGTTGTTTTTCTCATACTCGATTTTACTTCGAATGTCTTAAAATTGGGTAAAAAATATTGAGTTTAAATAGTTTTATTTCGTAACTTACATTTTGATTTGTATATCTATAAGCTTCAGAACCAAATAAGTTTTATCAATTCGTACTGAAAGAGATAAATGAACAATACGATGCGGAAAATAACAAAAAAAATTGGTTTTAAACATAAGACTTTTCAAGCCAAAATTGTACATAAAACTGAAAAAGGAAGAAAATTCTTAGTTACATGAATTTTTTTCAGTTTACTCGAATTTCTTCCAAACCTCAAAATAAATATTTAGATCCAAAATATATATTGCTTTCTAATAAAGACATTAAAAATATTAAACTAATATTAATTGGTTTGTTATTAACACAAAATATCAAATTATCAAGTTTTAGAAAGCTAAGATAACGGTACGAACAAATTTTAATGAATAATAAAACATTTTTATATATCTTCAAACATTACATATTCCTTAATTTTTTTTTAATTCTAAAAAGAAATAAAAGACATCTTTAACAAACCAGAGGATTTTTTTAAAGGAATATGTTTCTGTGAACTTGAAATGCGTATAATGTGTCAGATTATTATTATATTTTTATTCAGCAAAAATAAATAAATAAATAAATTAAATTAAACTTAAATAAAGATGTAAAGGATTGAATTCACATAAATTATTTTATGATGTAAAGGTTAATGGTACTTAGCGTTTAATTAATGTAGACAGTAGACCCCTTTCCCTACAACGTGGTAGATACCTTCCATCAGTGGCGTAATGTACACACCCGTATCGCGGGGAATGGGGGCTGGGCTCTAGGAGGCCCAAAGTCAGACTGACGCTAAGTACGTATTTAACGAATTGGGGCCCAAAACCTGACTTTGCAAGGGGCCCTAATATGCTCCTTTACGCCACTGCCTTCTGTATTAATCGAGTCACTTAGGTCGGTGTGCTTCCCAAGCGTTTTATTTCTGCGGACCGGTCAATGTTTGATAATTTTACCATGACCAACTGAGAGTGGGACATTGATTGTTTATATTTTAAATTGTTTTAATTTGAAAGTTTTAATTTAAATGTATTTAAATATGACCTCAAAATATAATAAGGTTACACCAAAACATGAATATAAAGTGATTTAACATGGAATATAAAGTGATTTAACATGGAATATAAAGTGATTTCCATAGAAAGTCGCACAAACCTGAAGAGAAATACACCCCAGTAAATAAAAAGGAAATAATTTAATGCTCCTTGGGTAACCCGGTACCATTTGATCCACGGATCGGTACCGGTCCGTGATCCGGAGGTTGCGAACCACTGACTTAAATTATGTAAATGCATAAGCTGCTTTCACAGCCCAAAGCGATTAATTTACTCGTTATATTTAAAATAACTTTCCATGTAATAATTATCCTTAAGGCACTACGTGGACAGTTTCTATAGCTGTTGAATAATTTTTTTTGATAGTAATTGTTTCACAAAAAATTACCAATGCATACTACAATATATATATTTTTTAAATTTACTTGAACACACTTGTCTTTAAAGCCAGCTTATTTGTTTTGTGCATCTACCCAATATGCCAGATAAGTACTGCCTCTAGATGAAATAGATGAAGTTCTGCCTCTGAAATATTGATTTTTCTTTTTTCCCTCAAATTTATGTTGAATAAAATAAAACATATAATAACTTTTCAAACACGTTTAATGCGGATTACAGCTAGAAAAAACTGATGATCTTTACTAAAAATGGGGTATCCGCGAAATACTAGAATCATAATGACGTTTTGTGTTGCTAGCCAAACGTTATATTTATTGGAGCTAAAAAGTAATAAATCGCAACATCTGTCTCATTCTCTTAGCGTTAAATACGAGCCTCTTTTGATGTTCTTAATAACACGATCACAACTTTTCTGCCGTGTTATATTAATCAGTTTTATGTGTGATTCCAAGTTATAAGAATGTCTTCTGTAACATATTTTTTGCACTTTTCTTGCAGAATCAAAATGCCATCAATGAAATTTTTTAATTGTAATCATCTTTAAAAAAATAAGATAACTCTTAAGTAAAATGGCTGCTCTATTATTAATACATAAAAAATTAGTCTTACTAGTAATAGCCGGGAGAAGAAATTAACTTGTAATGAATTACTGGCTTGATTTAGCAAGCTATACAAAGTTCATTTCCAATTTTTAGTACAAATATGCCCATTAAGAAAAATAATGTAAAAGTAAAACTAAATGTAAAGGCATTCTATAATGCATCTTGGTTAGTTAGTTTTGATTGTGTGTGTTGTAAATAACAAAATTTATTTTTTGCACGAACTCATTAATCGTTAGATAAAACTTTTATCAAAACAGTGAAATCAATTAAATATATTTAAACAAATTATATCACCCTTTAAAATTGCCCAAGTAAGTTTCATTAATCATAATTCATTAAGTTTTAAGATAACACAATCAACAAAAATCCTTTAAAAACAGTTGTTGTAGAATTTGTGCATGGTAATTAGAGTTCTATTTTTTAAATATTTTTTAACCCTCTCGCTGCGCATCCCGCGATTTTCCCGGGCAACGTAGATGTAACAAAATTTGCGCAGCCCACGATATTGCGGGTAAGCATTTTTTCCAACTATTTAGCTGTGCAACCCAAGCTGTTTTTGTTTATGTTTTTATGTTCATATTTTTATGATCTAATTCTATATTCAAAAATAAAACTCCTTTTGCAAAAATTGTTTGCATATTTTAAATCTAAAATGTAGATTTGAAATACGCACTTTTTTAACTTCCTTTGGTAAAATAACTACGCAGTGAGAGAGTTAATAATAGGCAGATATTGCACAAACATACACAGATTAAAATTATAGAAAAAAAAGTGAAAATGTTCTGCTAAATTACAACGAAAAATTGCTGATTTGAGAGACAAAAAGTAATGAAAAAATTTTCTTCTTGGAATTGTTTTTTAATTTATTAGAATACATCCATTATTTTTGAGTCTTATTAAAATCCTATGATATTAAGGTTTTCTTAGTTAATATAAAGGAGTAACGCTCAGATTTTGAACACATTTTTAGGTATGAAAAATAAAGTTTCAATACTAAAATTAATTTGTGAGTGTGGTTATAGTATGTACATCTATTTATCATATAGCTTTATGGAAGTTTAGACATATTTTACAGATATTTATATAAAATGCCATGCGACTCATAGGACATATTTTATGCAATAAATATAGAATTAAATCATGCAGAAATGAGTAGTATAATAAAATATAGCGCTCTTTATAATAAATATATTAGATAAAAAATATATTCATGTTAGGGCATTATTCTGCTTGAAAAAAATTATGATGAATATTTAATTATGTCTCATAATTTAATATAAAACGTAGACAGCTTCAAATTCCTGATATTTTAAAAATATTTTTACACCAATAAACAATAACTTCAGACAATTATAGGATCGGTTCATGACACACATTTTGATATATGCTCATAACATAAATTTTATATTGTCTTAAAATTTTAATATTTCTTCAATTTATTTTTAAACACCTATTATAATCAGTCCATAAAACAATAGAAATATTTCTCCTAAGATTTATGCATTCTCTTTCCTGAAAACAATGAATAGAACAAATTTCAAAGTTTCTTTTCTTTTACAATTTTTCTGTGATCTCTGATTCGTTTACAATTCCTAGGTTAAGATAAGAGAAGTATGAAGTATTTAATATTACAGTCCTTTTTCTGTTTAAAAATTATAAGAAATTATTCTGAATTACATGTTCATAGCACAGTTACGTGACACTTCTTGATAAAAGTTTATAAAATTTAAAAAATATTTCCAAGGATAATATAAATTTATTTTTGTCGCTTAGTCATAATTAAAATTCTTAACAGTTTAGGTATTTATTATTGTCGTATTAATTAAAGAAAGAAACATTTCAACACTAGATAAAGTCAACTAAATCTTAGTATTCCAAAGAGCAAAAAATAAAATTTATGCAGTAAGAAATTGCTATTAATAACAGTGTTAAATACATATAAAATATAAAAGAGAAATGATACAGAAGAGTGAATTTGAAATTAAAAAATACTTTCTACTTAAAAATGAGGAATAATATGAGCATTGAAATGTTTGTAATATGTATTAAGGCATGAATTTTCTTATAAATTTAGACAAAATCTAAGAATTTCATTTAAAAGAAATTCAGGTTTTCTTTTAGCTATCCACAAAAGACAGAGTATTTCCTTAAAGAATATTCCTATTTAAACATAACTACAAGTTCTGTTCTTAAATAATAAGTGAATATTTAATTCTCATATGTTCAGATACTTATATAGGAATATTTAATTCTCATATGGATAAAATACTTATATTTTTTTCATCCTTAAAGGTTAGTTTAACAAAACCGAAAGTTTATCTCAAGAAAGGAAGTTTTATTAAATCTAGCCAATGTCTTTTTTAATAAGAAGAAAAAATAATTTGCAGACTATGGTAAATATGTTATTTGTTTGTAATCGAATTTTCTTCAGTAAACTGAATGTTTTAATAAAATTAAAATAGTGTAAAAAAACGTGAGCATTTTTTTTTATTCTCA
Organism: Trichonephila clavata; assembly: GCA_019973975.1. Lineage (NCBI taxonomy): Eukaryota > Metazoa > Arthropoda > Arachnida > Araneae > Nephilidae > Trichonephila > Trichonephila clavata. The sequence goes on along the minus strand of BMAO01027583.1, from coordinate 46,205 downwards.
AACTAATTTTATTCCTTTATAATACATCAAATGCAAATATGATTTGAAATTTGTCATCCCCAAATCTTTCTTTAAAAAAGAGCATAATCTTAAGCATATAGACTACAAAACAATATCAATTATAAAGCCTTCAGCGGTAGTTGAATAACAAAAGCAAAAAGTATTTCGAAAAATTGTAAAATTAAATAAATGTAATTATAAAAAGTAGTTAACTTTTTTTTACAAACTCATAGAAAAAACTAAACTTTTCTGCTCTGGCCGAATTATTCCTATTTAAAAATTGTTATTACAAATAAAGGGGTGATATATAAAACAAACGATTTTATTGTTTAGTTATTGAAGCAGAAGCAAGATTCAGCTTTCAAAAAATAATAAATAATTATACGAAAATTTTAAATACACATTCAAATATATTAATAAAAGTCCATCTACCTCAAATGCCAGTTTTTCTGTGTTGTAGCTATTGAATAACTGTTACATTCAAAACAATTTTTCAAAATTTATTACATGTCCTAGATCATTTGTGAATATTTGTGTTTGAAATGTCCTTCAAAAAAATTTTAATCATTTTTGTGTTAATCAAAAATATACTATGGGGAAAAGAATTATGAAGAAATGCTGTATTTGAATAATAACATAAATATTTTTAAAATCAAATTAAATTTAAAAATATAAAATTAAAAATTTGGTAAAAAAAGAATTTTCTACCTTTTTTATTTTAAAAAAAATTGCATTTAAATATTTTTTGTTATTATCAATTGCATGACAATCACAGGGTATCTGCATGACTTTTATCATTTTGGTGATAAAAGTTAAACGTGAAAATGTGGATTCTGAGGTATATTTGTTAAATATTCTGTTAAAAAGCATGGTGATACGCAGCATGACTTAGCCTTCTTCATTATTGTGTTGTAGTTTATGAACTAGTATTAGAATTATAATAAAAAATAAGAATAAATAAAAAAAAGGAAAATATATTTAAGAAAAATAAAAAATCACACATAAATTATAAGGTTTTAAAAATTATTCGATTTGAACTTTAATAACTACTGTTATCATGTCACTTGTTTTACATAACAATAAAGTCATCGTTATCATTATCACTATTAAATCATTATCTTACAACTTTAGTGTTATTTAAAGTAAAAATAAATTGACTGATCAATGACAGATTAACTGTTCAATAACAGAGTTGCTTTTAAATTTTTACAGAAATGTTACTCATTTTACCAGGAACAAACGCAACACACGTTTACAAGAAAAAAAATTGTTAAAAGAAGCAATTTCAAAATCTTTTCTGCATCCATTTTGTACAATAGTACTAAAAACTTCTGCCTAAATAGTGGGTATTAACCAGCGAATAACAATAGAATTAAATTCAAAATACATTCATAATTAGGACCAACAGTTTTCAATTATTCTTGCTCCATATTGTCCTTGTACGAGTTTTCAAAGCCCTTGTAAGAGGACAGAAAAAATAAGAAATGTGCCCAACTCAGAATAATAGCTCGGCTTTTCAGAGAATTATTTAAAATTAATGCAGTGTAAAATATATTTAAAAAATTACCAGTTATTTAAAAAAAAAGAAAATATGTTGAATATCACGTATTTCAAATATATGAATTGTCTATTAACATGGCACTCTGATACAAACGCCATTGGCGACTGATGTCGCCTAATTTTGAGCCAAGGTCAAATGACGAAAACGACACTGAGATATCCTCCCACTTTCCAAACTACAACACCATGTGTTTCAACTAACACAAGGTTGAATAAATAATAAATTAAATTAAAAAAAAGTATTAAAAGTTAAATTTTATTGTAATAACTTCAGAGGCATCGGATTGTTTTTGAATTTAAAATATTTGGATTAACGTAAATTTTTTGAATGAATTACCTTCTCGTCTTTTTAGAAAGAAAATTACAAGAAAACTATTTAGTCTCGTAAAAAATTTTTCTAAGTGAAAAAAAATCAGCCTACTTAGATAAATAAGTTACTTCTATTTGCAATCTCATGTACCATTTTAATGGCTTCCATAACATTGTTATAATTTCTAAGGTAAATGAATTTAAGAATATGTAAACTAAATGAAATTCACACATTGCAATAGTATCACAAGAATATTTTCAAAATTTAAATCGCGTCCATATTATTAAGAGGAAACATTCTGTATTTTGGAATTTTCAATGTATAAACCAAGTCTTACACAACATCAAGTTGTTAATTTTATGGTATTCCCTTTCAATTTCCAAGAACTGATTTTAAATTGAATTTGTTCTTCTCAGGTCATTGTCTTAGTATTTTAATATGTTAATGTACTTTCATTTTTACTCGCAAAGTAAAATAATTTTCTTGCATTCATATTTCTTAAATAAAATTTATTTCCCATTCACATTCTATGTTTCCCTTAATACCAGTAATACAATAAAAAAAATTATTTTTGATATGTACGGTTCCAAAAAAAAAAAAAACGAAATCATTAAAAGAAAAATAGAAAAGAGATTTTAAAAGAAAAAAAAAAAAGAAATTCTTTTTGAAGAACTTAGATTTCCTTAGAGTTTGCAAAAGTCTCCAGGTTCCCAACTCTAATTGAATACGTGTGTTTGACTTTTCTTTTTTTTTCCTCTTGGAGATGATGACCTGTTTCTGACAACTGTTTATTACAGCACAAAGTTTTGTTTTTCATTCCCTTGCATTTTAATACTGTGGTAACCGTTCAAAAAATACTGACGGAGAGTAGACATAGTAAATAGATAGCATGTTAGAGTTGTGAGAATCTCTCGTTTCATTACATTATGGGCAGATGTATGAAAGCAGCCACTTACACAAAGAAATATGGTAAGAGGATAACGTCTGCAGTTAAGTGTGTCTGAGTCTGGAGTTATGTCTACATTAATATTATATTAAGATATTTTCGCAGCTCTACATCTTGTGTAAGTTTTCACTGTCTGCTGCTCAAGGGATTGTATAGAAGATTCCGAAAGACTTATACAGGAGAAATATGTGAAGTTTTGAAAAGTACAATAAGGAAATGTTATTTTAATTGTTCTCTTTAATTCTCTATTTTTTTTTAAAAAAATTGATAACCACTTTAAGTCTGGGGTGTAGCTACCACCGCCTTAGCCGTATCAATGATACGAGGCCCCCAAGACTTAGGGGCCCCTGACGTGTGTAACATTTTTACGTTTTCAAATAAGTTCTACTAATGCGATCATTTTGTATTTAGTTCGCAAAAAAGGGCCCCCAAAGAATTTTGATACATGGCCTATTCAGGACTAGCCACGCCAGTGCTTTAAGTAAAACTATTCCTTCAAAGTAACTGACAGGAACCCTAAAAAGAAGAAACCCACCCTTTGTTAATTTGTTATGACATTTCTCATCTAAATAAATTAAAACTAACTCTGGTTTTAAAAAAATGAAACAAGTGATTGTAGTAGATTATAGCATATGTCTAAGGAATTCACACATTTTCAACTCCTTTTTTTCTTTTGCATCTTTTGAAAAATAACACTTCAATTAGAAAATAAAACTGTAATGACTGTTTACTTAGACCCCGTTTAAATAAATTTCACAAGTAATGTATGCGCATGCGCGCGTGTGTAGCATTCAAAATACCATTTAAAAATCAAACAGAAAACGTAGACGTTCAAAAGATGTTTAACGCTTTTCTATATAAGGAACAAAGCTATGCACAAAAAAATCCCAGAGAATCTAAATCATTACACAAAACACACAGAATTTACACAACAATTTTTAGACCATTATATCTAATAGAGGAATCAGATATAAATTTTTTTTATGTAATAATCAACCAAGGAAGTCAACATATTTGTATTTCCAAAAAGTTTTAATGAAATCTCTTATGTTATTTAAACTTAAAATGAAACCATTACATTGCCCAGGAAATAACTAAAATAACTAAAGCTTTAACATTAATTTCTTTCTTCGAATGCGCAAAAATCTATATTTTAATAAATATAAATCTAATTCGAAATTTCTCTCTTGTATAATAGTAAGTATTAAGTGTATCTCATGCGTGGAAAGTTGCGATTCAAAACTGACTATACCATTTATAGGACCAATCTATATCAGTTGTTCATTTTCTGCCGAAAAATCAAGTTTAAGTGAATAGGCACGCTTTGTTTGTTCATTAGCTGTATGAATTGAGTTGTTATTCGTAGATGGGTATACAGTGTGTGTCTACTTTGCTTTCTTTTCCCTTTTGCTGGCCTGAAACTGCACGCCCTGCCAGCCGAGGCAGAAAGGCTGAAGCGACTGTACCCCGAGAACGAAAAGTTCATTGCGAACATCCCCTCCAGGTACTACGAGGTAATCTATCCGGTGCAGGTGAGGCAGCATCAAAAGATGGGAGTTCTGACCAGGGAGACTGACGCCAACAAGGTAACTATCTTATGACTGATTCCATAAAAACTGGCAATCCTGTATATAAGATGATCTCTATGTTTTAAATTACATACCATTCTGTACTTGAGATTTTAATTTAACAAAAGATAAATGCATACTAAACATGATATGTAATATAACTTTATTTGCAAGATAGTGAAATGTTTCCAATAGAAAAATCAAAATAGACATTTTAATTCGTTAAATAATTACATTATAACAACAACAACAAAAAAAGTCAACGCCCCAAGATAGAGTTGCCCGATTGTATCGTCATCGTATGTAAAGAAATTTGGACCGAAAATGCGAATGATTAAAATTTGGTGTTCAATCAATGAATACCGGAACTGTGTGCGTGTGCACGCATTCAGCAGGTGTATATAAGGAGCGATTATGTTCGAAATTTCTGTTTCATTTCGACTACGACATCTTACGTTGGCTGTAAAAAAGCCTCACCGAAGGATTCGTTCATATTACGAGCAGGTTTCAGGGTTTGAAAAAGGTCGTTTCATCGTATTGAAATAGTCTGTTTCGACGAGTTGAAGAATCTTTCGCATCTGAGTTCAAACAATGTGCCGGTTAATCAATGCTGGCAAGAGCGGGTCGAATATGGCAGATATCAACGTCAAAGCAGCTATCGTTATCGACTATCCACCGTGTGGTTGGCACACAAGTGTCCAACATGATCCTTCACGGACGACTGAAAGAGCAATATGCTGACTGTTATGTCACTCAATTCTCACACCTGTGCACCATCGTCCGATTGCAAAGGTACCGGACATGGAACTGCTCTGATTGGGGACGTATAGTCTTTACTGAGAAGTCCCGTTACTAACTGTGCACTGACGATAACCGCATACGTGTCTGGAGATGTCCAGGGCAGCGTGACTATCACTCGCCACACAGGTCTACAGCAGGGCATTATGGTATGGGAAGCCATTTCCTTTGATAGCCGGAGCCCTCTGATAGTCATTTATGGCACACTAACACTACAACGGTACGTTGACGATATTCTAAAAGCGGTTGTGTTATCCTTTCATTTACGACACCCAGAGCTTCCTTTCAACTCGTTAATGTCGGTACGCACACGCCTCGTTTTGCTATAAATTGTTTTCAAGCTTGCCTTACGCTTCCTTGGCCAAATATGTCACCTGATCTCTCTCCTTTGGGAGGTTATGGGAAGGCGATTTCAATCACCCCGGAGTGTTGACGATTTAGCCCAACAGTTGGAGATAATTTGGCTCGAAATTCCTGGGAACTTTATCAATCCATGCCACGTGGGGTGACAGATTGCATTCAGATCAGAGGTGGAACAACGTCTTGTCAATAAGGAAAGGGAAAAATTCCTTGCCTTACAAAGAGAAGAATTTGTAACTTTAAAAAAATCATTCAATTGTTCGGAAAATTTAATCGTTTGTTTTAATATGTATGTTCTTCACGTCCACCAATTCTTATGGCAATCGGACAACTTTTTTTTGGTGCATCGATTTTTTTTTATTATAGAGTTTATATTTAATGTATTGATTATGAATGATATTGCATATGTTATTTATATATATTCCTTTTCTCTTAAGCACTTTTTCTATTTTTGATCTTTAGAAATTTCTTTATATTTCTAAATGGGATTCATTCTTATGCGAAAAATTTTTTATGTCCCCTTTAAGAAACATTAAATAGATTATCATATCAAATTCTTATATATTACATTTTTAATATATATGTACAAATTACACAAAAGTACAAGTCTATGTTTAAGGGCTCTAAAAAGTCTTAAGAAATACAAAATCTCTTTTCAATTTAAAAACATAAAAAAATTTTAGTACTCCAAACGCATGATAAACTTTTCCTGGTTTCTTTAAATTGAATAAGAAGTGAGACAAAATGAGACTTTAAAAATTTATGGAGGAAAGATGACTCTTGAAAATGCTTTTTCACAATAATTTTTTTAAAAAATTTTCCCAATAATTTAAAATTTAATTTTTTAAAAGATTAATAAATTCAAATAACTAGTTGTGCCATAAGTTCTGATACAAAACTTTTAGATCGTCTGTAGTGACTCAAACGCAGCAGACGATTTTAAATTTCGTCATTAGGGATCGTCTGCTCTATTTTTCAGAAGATTATATTCTTTCACGCGTACTGTTCTGAATCAATCAGAGCTTTAAAACTGTGAACAGTGAAAAAGAGTCTGTTGGAGATCTTTAAGACTCTTAAACATTTAGACAGACAGACAGAAGAGAGATTTTCTCAGACCACCAGCATTGCAGATTATAGTAGATATGGTTGTCCGCTTTCGGTGAGAACATTAGCTCTCGTAAAACAGAGTGAGAACTCGTCTAAACCTTTGTCGAAAGAAGACTCTTCTTGCTAAAAGAGCAATGTGTCGCATATAAAACCAAGATCTTATACGAAATATAAGATTTTAAGTTTTGGTTGTTGAAGAATAACCGGCTTTCTTAGAAAATAATTAAAGCGCCAGAAATTAGAAGCCATTGTTGGTGTAGCGCTCTCATAACGGCTACAAACGCATTCTGCTTAATGACGAGAAAACTTTTGACATTGGAAAATCTTCCAACCACCAGAATGACCGTGTTTTCGCGAGGAACACCCTAGAAGCTAAAGAGAAGAAAAATTTGTCCAGAGAGCTAACTCATCATTTGGCATCTCAATTAGAACATGGCATCTCAATTAGAACAATCTTAAACGTTCCTTAAGGAAATCAGGGATGGAAATTCTCATGGAGATAGTATGTGTCTCAACAGATGATTGGCCAAAGAGATAAAACTCGTGTGAAGTCAAAAAGTGACTAAGTTGAATGAAAGGTGAATAACGTTAAATTTAAACTCAAATTAAAACTGTAGAAAGATTTAGATTTAAATTTCATTACAAAATTTTATTTTAACTCCTTTGCAATTGTATCAGAGCTTTTATTACAACAAGGTCTTTTTTTTTACTCATATCTAATAAAACTATTTGCGAAATAAATATTTCATTTAAAAGGAAGGCATTATTTTTTTATAAATACTTAATCATCAGTTTAAATTATATCATATAGATTATTGTAATATTTATGTGTTTATAAGATTACGATTATGGTATTAATACATTATATTTCTCACATTTATTGTCAAACCTAACTGAATCGTCTTTATGTCAAACTTCGTTAAAAATAATTCATACTTTCGCCCTTTGTAGATACAATCTAATGCAATTATGTTACAACGTGTTCATTTTGCTAAGCTAATAATAATTCAAGCCACTTTCCCTTTACGTATGCCCGCTTAAATAAATTTAATAATGGTAATCAAATTGTGGAAAATAGCACTGATTTTGCGTCCAAGTGCATATTATTTCCCGAAGTTTTAAATTAGATAGGAGTTAACGAATTTTAATATTAGAGATTCCTGAATATCAGCTTATGCCTTATTTTCTAAATTATTATGAAGCTTTGTAGGATTAAATTACGAAGATGTGTCACTCAAATTTCGAAATTTGTATTATGGTTGAATTTCTAAATATTCTAATCCTGATTGTGGATGACACATAATTAGATGTGTCATTTACAATATTAGGGCTATTAAATTTTAAACTAGATGATGGAAAATCGGTTACATATTACATAATAGATTTCGTTGTGTATAAAATTATTAACAGTTAATGTGGTGAATTTTCAGAGCAGAAATGTTTTTTAAATGCCAAATTTCATATTTTAAAATCATCATAAGCAATAATCATAAAACATAATCGATTAAAAACTAGAGCATAAAATAATGATTTAAAGAACTGTTTAAAGTAATAGAGGATTCAAATCAAATATTAAAGATTTTTCAGCTGTTCAAAGCTTAAGGAATATTAACTTGGCAAAATTATAAAATATACAAACATTATCAAAATTTCAAATAATAGGTAAATGCGTGGTTGACCAAATCCTGTGTCTTCGGTTAAGAATCCATCAAAACTTATATTTTTAATATAAAATGCTGAAAAGTATTAGAAGGTTTTCATCACCGATTTAAAATGACCCTTTTACAAACTTTGTATTCTTTTTGAGAATTTCATAGGGCAGAGTTTTCAGAAAAAAAGTATTTTTTCAAATTTTACATTAATACATAAATCAGCTACATATTTTTCGATAGCTTAGAAATTACTCACAAAATTAAAAACACAGTTTTATATTTAATTTACATTAGTACATATTTTATTTTTTAAAATAATAAGTGAATTCTTTTTCAACAAATCAATCAATTCATGGAAGTGATTTAACACTTTGTGTATAAAATAATATTAGTGTTTAAATTAATAAATAACCTTTCAATATATAAAAGGAGTTAGTATTCCAAAGTTACTTAATAACTCAATATTCCTAAAATTAGATAATTACACTAAAACATGTACATACTATTTAAAAAATGGGATAAAATAGAAAGCTTTCTGTGATAAGAAGAAACTATAAATGAATATGATGGTTCTAAAATATTCAAAGTTTTCTAATAAAGATTTATTACATAATATAATAAATAGCTCTTTATTTCATTTCCAAATGTAGAAACATTTTTTTAAAAACTAATTTATTTCTTCTTATGATTTTTACGGTTCAATTTGCTTTTTTTTTTTTGTACTTAAGATATTTGTAAGGAAATGCCTACACAATGGAAATTTAAATCAACTTAATATAAATATTTCAAAAATGCTATGCACTCATTATGTAAATATCTCATTACAACGATAGTAAAGAATTCTTAGTAAAAGAAATTTAAATGTAATGAAAAATTCAATGCATTTCTTCTTTTTTAGACTGGAAAGCACTACTATTCCACATCTCTGCTGGTGAAGGCCTTCAATTACAAATTCAAGCTTGATCTTGAACTGAACACGTAAGTCGTATTCTATTGAAATCATTATCTTTAGCATTCGAATTTCTTTGTAATAAAAATAAGAAACGAACAAAACTCGTTCCTTGTATTTTAAGGAAATCATGTTCAAAAATTACACCTCAACTAAATGAAAAAAAATGTTATGTAAGACATTTAGTCATGTTAATGTTTTTGCAATTTGAACTGTAACAATATTAATATAGATTTAAAATTACGGAATATTTCTGAAGTTATATGATTTTGATCATACCTCTTAACCCTTATCGTAACAAAATGTAACTGTAATGTAACTATAATGTAATTATTACATCAATTGCAATATCAGTGCAGTGCAATTTAAAACTTCCTTAATGCAGATATGAATTCTATTGAAATTTTCTTACGCTTCTTCTCTTAATTATTTAGGTTTTTGATGATAAAATACAATTTTAAATTCTTAACTAAAAACTCATTTTACTTAAATTTTTAGAAACACTATACATTTTGAATTGTAACTTTTATTTTACATTCAAAACTTATTATTGCATCACTTTAGGTTATGTAAGCAAAAACAACAAAATAAAAATAATACGAAATCTTCAAAATAAATATTTTTATACAGAAATTACATAATAAAGCAAAATATTAATAATAAACTACATACAAAATATGGCTCTCTTGGAGAGTCGAAAGCCTTTAAATATGTTCAAATTATGAAAAAAATAATATACATCTAAATTAGTAGAAACATAATCAAAACTACTTTAACATCGATAAGAAATGTGCTATTTACGTACTTTTGCAAAACAACTTAACACAAGTCTTATTTAATGAGATCATGTCATATTGTTTATCATAATATTTTTTTTCTTTCTAGTCATCTTTTGGCACCAAATTTAATTCAGAAACATTTTCTGCCAGAAGGGATACAAAGGTTGTCAACACAAGTAAGTAATCTTAATTCTTGATGTAAATCTCACATCCCCAATTGGAAATATCTTTGGTAGTAATATCTATGTAACGCATTGCAAGCTTTAGTAAATGAAAAAAGAGTTTAACATATTAACACGCAAAGTGTTTAGCATATATACACTGAGAGGCTAAATTATTATGACCACCCCTTCAATACAATACTGGACCACATTTGCCCTTAATACTGCACGAATACTTCTTAGCATGGGCTCTATGAGACGTTAATAGGTGGTACGAGGAATCTGAAACTATATCCTATGGATTGCACTTTTCAGTGCCTTCAGATTAGATCATACTAATTCCATCTGTCTGATGCCCCGTTTGATATCATTACACAAATTCTAAGTTAGATTGCGATCTGCTGATTGCGCACGCCAATTATTCAAGGTAAAGTCTTTCTCGTGCTCTTCGAACCATCCGAGGACAATGCCAACTGTATGACAGGAAACATTATCCATCATCGTCAGAGTTTATATCATTTACATAACCGTATGTACTTGAACTGCGCCCGTGCAATGCCAAAAAGACATCTCCCAAACCGTAATATTGCCTCCACCAGCTTGAAGGTTGTTGCAATGCCGGTGGGAAAATGTTTTCATTCTGATTTTTCCATATTTGCACCTTGCCATCTGCATGGTGTAATCCAGTGAACTTCAAACTGTATTCCACGAATCCCTGGGGTTCTACAAGGCATACGTAGTGTTCCACAAGTCACAATAAAAAAATCGAGAAAAAATAAATGTGTATGCAAAATGGATTCACGTTCTCCATGAAGTTTGTGTAGTTACACGTATCTAAAGCTCATCCTATTAATTAAAACTGGAAATTTTATTTATATATTATAATATAACTTTATTTTGCAACTTTTTAAAAACTTTTATCATAATATAATCAAATAATATTAAAACATTTTATCTTTATATATTTATTTATATACTTCCAACTGATTGTGAATATTCTATTGCTTACTATCTTGGGTTCCACAAGATAATGTTATAATCGTTACTTAGTGCAATGTTTAGCAAAACTAAATTTTTCTAATGGAAAATTCACCTTTTTACATATGTGGAAAACAACCCTATAATGAAGGAAAGAGAACAATATATCAACAGAGTTGATGTTACAATAAAATCTAAATTTAAGCAAGAACAGCTTCTAAATTTTAGGTTGCAAATTCTCTCTCTTATGCAAAATACGCGGGATTTCTCACACAACTATAAGCATTTAAATGCCATTCAAAACATTGTGTTTAAGTGAAATATATTTCTCAACATAAGTAGCAACAAAAACATATAAAAATAAAAAGTCAGAATATTTAATGCGATTGCATTTAATCTCAATAGACCTAGACTTTGACAGCTTGTGTAGAAAATACTAGCATATATCCCTGTTTCTAAATATAATGCAAGGGTAGGTGACACTTGAATCACAAATTGATATTATTAATAAGTAAATATTGCATTAAAAAATTAGAATTAAAATTTTTTTTAAATAATAAATACCATATTTTTTTAATTGTTTTTTACATAAAGTGCCTATAACATGTTGATCTACTTGAAATATTATTTATTACATCTGGTGAATTCAGTGGTAGAATGAAGACGATCTTTTTGTCTTTTATAAGGTTTTATTTGCTAGACGACACGAACATTAAACATATATAATTAAAACTTAGGTTGTATTATTAGGGCAACCGACCCTTCACTTACAGATTACAACTGTACCAAATGGTAGCTCACCTGCCACTGAGCTCTTACACATAACAAAAACAAGTTTCGCGTTACATAGCAGCGCCCTCTATACGACGCTTTTCAACATTATTTTGAGATATATTCTTCGAAGTATGTGTATGGAAAGGGGTTCTACGGTAACATTTTCTAATTCTAGGGGTTCCACGAAATCACCTTCAAGTCTTAGGGGTTCCATGAGTTGAAAATTTTGAAGACCACTGGTGTTATCGAAAACGCGATTCATCAGATCATTTGACCCTTTTTGTGTCCCTTACGATCTGGAGAAGTCTGCCAAGGCCGATAATAAAGGCTTTTGAACAGGTCGTTGGCTATTATAGCCTATACGGTTTAATGTGCGGCGAACAGTCTGTTCGGAGACGTTTTCAGTTGCTCTTTAAGATTCCGCGTAATTTGAAGTACGGTTGCTCTTCTGTTGAACTGAACACGTTTCCCAATTCTTCCTTTCCAAAAAAACTTTCAGTGCCCTGTGGTGCCCCCAAGTCTGACTTCGAGATATGGTTATCTCCTTAGTAATCCATTCACTGTAAACAATAGTAACTGCTGATCTCGAACACTTCACAAGTGCAGCCGTTTTGCCAATACTAGTTTTCACGTTTCCAAACATCTCCTATTCAAACTCTATTAGATCACATCCCCCCCCCATTTCTCCACAAGCAACACATTGCATTGAATCCCTCACTTTCTATTAGTAGTTATCTCACCCTCTATCGGTAATTACGTGAATTACTGACCAATAGCCATGTAAGTGTCAAGTGGTCATAGTAGTTTGACCACTCAGTGTATATTAGCAATATAAAAAAATATAAACAATTTATAGTGACCTCCAAAAAAAATGGGAAAATAGAGTTTTGGAAATGAAAAGTCAAGGCCTAGTCTGAAAAAAAAATGAAAAGCTGTTCATGCAGAGAATAACTACTTCGACGTGCTTCAATTTCGTTCGCATTATTTTTATAGTTTATTAGCAATTTTTTAGAATTTCTGATTTCCTAACTTCTTTTTCGAATGCATCGATAGTTTATTTCAAAAAGCACTCAATGTAAAAGTGAACATAGAACTATATCCTAGTCTAACATATCAAAAATTTTCTTATTGAAATAATTATTGGTGATAGGAAAATTGAAGTAAAAAAATGCAATCACGGGAATAATTTTGATTGTAAATTATTTTATTGGCTTCAATATTAAGCAGTTTTATTTTTATTTACACTTTTTCTAATAAATGAAGAAAGATTGTGATTAAATCCCGTTGAAAACTAAATAATGACTTTTAATTTATGATTATTGAGAATAGTAATTGCGCTCTAATTAAGTATATTAATACATATATACCCAATTATAAACAGCGAAAATTTAATTAATAAGGTCTCCATTTCTTTAAAAATAATAATTGATGTACAATTTTGATTAAAAAATATAACTTTTGAAATCAGTTTTAGTGTCGTTTATTATACAATTCTGAGAACTCTTCTGAGATTAAGAACACATTTTTATATTCAACTGGAGATTATTTTTTCATCGGTCTTTGATAGTTTAGTATTGCAGCAGTTTCCTTTCAAATAACCAATTAAAATAAATTCTTCATCTATGTTATAACCGCTAAGAAGCAATTATTTTTAAAGATTTATATATGCTTTCATCTGAATTCTACGAAGTAGTAATTATTGAATAAATCTAAGATAATCTTCATTTCCTTTTTTTTTAAAAAGGTGAAGTCCTAATTAGTCTTTAAGTTTGATTTAACTATCTAATTAGTAACCAGACTTCTCAGACTCTCTAATATATATAAATAAATTTTGAGAATTAAGTACTTTCAAATAATTTTATTCTAGTTACTATTCTTTTTTATAAATTGTGTGCTTTTCTTTTCAGAAAAGAACAAAATTCTTTATCTTAATAATTAAAAGTTCTTAAGATTTCAATTTTTTCGTGCTTAACTGAATATAAACTATTTTATTATAAACTTTATTTAATCTTTATCTTAGTTAATTTTAAATAAAGAAATATGCAAAATTTTCGGGAATAAAGAAGTATATTTTATTTTTAAAATAATTATCGACTCTTTTCATAACTTTCTTACGAATAAATATTTTCTTTACCTGAAAAAATATTTTTCAGTTCCTTTAAATGTATATTTCCCAAGCAGTTTAATTTTTAAAAAATATCTTTTCAAATTGGTAATAATTGTGAAGACAATTATTCATCTATGTGTAAACTTATTTGTATTGAATGTTTTAAATAAATAAAAGTTTTTTCCATTAACAGGTAATTACAAAGTGTGTTAAAAAGGGATAATTTTGAGATTTTTACTGATAAGTTTACGTTTTTTCTGTTCATGCGTTTCATTTAAGTTTTTTCTTTTAAATTGTCATATATTTGAATGCACTAAGAATCAGCAAAAGTTAAGAATGAGAAAAAAAATCATATTTTGCTCATTTCCACATAAATAATTAAAATTACGTCGTTACATTGTTCTTATCAAGCAACTCCTTATTTATATATGCCGATTCTTTATATTCATTACTGGGATTACTTTTTATATATTATTTGGTTATGTTTTTATAATTCAAAAATTTCTAAATAATATTTTGAAAGAGATTGAGGGCTCAAATACTAAATTAAAATTCTTTAAGAAATATTCTTGTAATAAACTTTGCTTCTTTTTTAGGAAATTGAGCAATGTTATTATCACGGTACGATCAAAGAATACCCAGGAGGAATAGCGGCATTACGCACATGCAACGGTATAAGGTAAATTAAACGTTATTATCTTCTTAAATTAAATATGATTAACACTAAAAGGTAGATATTGTTTTTTAGGATGTTGTAAGCCAAAAGGAATGCATCAAAAATTTGCGTGATGACAAGAGGTAATACTGAGTATTTATAATACGTTAACTTAATGTGTTTACTATTTTAGCAATAATAATTATTGATGATGGGAATTATAAAAAATTAATACAATTCAGTTGATCTATTGGTACTATTTTAAGATGAATATCTTATACCATTTTAAAATGTTTCATGAAAATAATATTAAACTTAACATAATCTAATTTCATTTTATTTTCAAATAATTTAGATTGAAATTACAAGTTTATGTTCGATAATATGTAAACTGATGTCTAACTTACTAAAATCACTAGTGATTTAAAAGTTTTCAGGTAAATTGTCATACATCTTTCCAGTAACGAAAATATATCAGTGCTTTTACTGTTATATAAAATTCATTTTTAAAGGTTAAAAACTTTCTCTTTAGATGCTTAAGTGTGTTAGGAAAAGACTTATGAGAGCAGAAAAGTTTTTCTCGGGAAGAATTCAAAAGCCTGAAAAATACAGAGAAAATTAAGATTTAGATTAAAATCTGGAAGCTATAAGAGAAAAAAAGTTTTAATTCTTTTTGTTAGTTTTTATTCCTAACTTTATTTAATTATACTCTTTAAATAATGTGTTTAAACACAGGATTCTATCATCCCACCAAAACGTTTTCTTAAACTCTCCTCTAAAAAAGCAACTATTAAACACATTAAGAAATAGTTTAGACATGTTACTAAAAGTTTGCTTCAAAGTAATTCTAACGGCAATATATATATAACATTTTAACGGATTGGATGATAGTAAAAATAGATTGAAAGATTTGGATGGTGGATCATGTTCTTTCTGCAATCAAAATATTTCGGGGGCACATAGTTCCTTTTTTTATCAGTTATTTTAAAACAATGAGATAGTAGATAAAAAAAGTTATTATGAACTATATGTTTTTAATATTTCAACATGGCTTCTCCTTTAGATAAAAAAAGTATTTTAGTGAAAATCCGATTAATATTTTAAAATTTCTAGTAAACTAAAAAACTTGTAATAAACTGGGTTACTGTTATGCAGCTCGTAAATTTTTTATCTCGTAAAACATTTTTGTTTTACTGCAAATGTAGAGATACCGGAATTTTTTGGAAAATAAATTGCTTTCAATGACTAGATGATAATCGTGAAGTTTAATATTCATCGAAACATATCTAAAGAAATTCTAGTTTTTAATTTTAAACTCGATATAGTTCTTCATGTTTAAATTTAGTTATCTTCTTTTGTCTACTATTAAAAAAATACATTATATTATTGCAAGATACATGTTACAAGATGCATAAAGCTACATGGTATTATTAATTATTAATAAATGTTAATAATAGCATGTAGCTTATCAATTTTTACATTAACATTGCATGTGAAAAAAACTAATTTAGTCAATTTATCCTGAATAATAATATTTCAGTACTTCATTTGCATTCTTATTCTTAAAAATTGAATTTATTTGCTTACATAATTTTAAATATTTCATTGATTAGATTTAGAGTGTTAATTCTTCTTCAAAAACGTCTTTCTTTTTATTTTATAGTGGAGTAATTCATGTGGGAAATGAAACATTTGTAATTCACCCATTCTATGGCGGGGATTTATCGGTGAGTTTTTATATGAAATTTACAAAAACATTTCATTTGTTTTATTCTCTAATTCTTCGTTGAAATTAAATGTGTGAAATATAGCATTTATAAATGATACTAATTTAGTAGATCATATTTTGCATAAAAATGTTTATATATTAATAAATAATTCAGTTTTTTTTATTTCTTCTGTTTTTTATTGCAAAATCATGAGAAACCAAATGTTTTCAGACATAAATACAAATAAATTTTTCAAGCTAACTATTCAAAATAGCCGGTAACAATTAACATTGAAATTATGATTCCAAGTGAGGGGGAATAGAATTTACTGCATTTTGTTTTTCTTTTATTAACAAGTACGAGTAATGTTTGGCAAATGCACTTTAAATCATTTTAGAAGTTACAACGATGTGCTTTATGGAAACATAAATTTGGAGATTCCTTGGTGTATTTCATTTAATAATGGCGCAAATTTATCAATAGTTTCGTAATGAATGTATATAGCATAGAAAAAACATTTACCGCATCAGTAAAGGATAGGATGGTAAAAAAGTTTTTTTTTCCATTCATGATTCCAATTATATAAATACTTCCTAAAACTTATTATCCGTGTAAGTAAAGGATTTTTTTAAAAAAATTGATTGGAAGATTCGAAAGAAATCATCCGCATTGACTCCATTATAGAAATTTTAAGCAAAAATATTTTCATTGGTAATGTTCTTTGAATTTCAATATTCGTAAATATGTTACAATTCACACACACCTTATCGCGAACTCCCAGCCGCTGAAGTTCACTAAAAGATGAGATATTTTCTTAAGATATGCACCTTATTATGAATATCAAATCAGTAGGAAAATGCAACCTAAGCTATGGGGAGCACACCAGGTTAAATAATAATTTTAAATATCTAGAACATATAAGTCTTGTACTTATCATAATTGGCAGACCCTTAGTAATATTTGAGTTCTAAAATAACCCATCGTATCCTTTCCACTTGAACCACGACAATTTTCACTACTAACTTCTCTAACTTCGTAGTCTCTCTATGAAAACAATCACAATTCTCATAACTTCCTTCTTTACTTGACTTTAAATATCAACCCTCATTAACACAAATCGTGGTTCCTTTACAGAAAATGGGTTTTATAATCATATAACGTCATCGATAGAATACTCTCTAGAGGATTAGCATGAATCGCGAATAGAACCCGTTACAACCTTCACTATTCAAAATGCACAAAGAACCAGTTAAATTATGACAAAATGTGTCATAATGTTGCAATTACTTGTATATGTAACAATATGAATTAAAACTTGTCTTTGAACTTTTTTTTCATGCATCAGCGGAAGCACCCTCATGTGCTTTTTAGATTTTTCCCTGAAAATAAAGGAAAACATACTTGTGGTAAGTTATTCCTTAAAAATCATATGTTATATATTAATTGATAACAAAAACATTTTAACCTTGTGTGCTTTATTATTTCTGTGAGAGGAAAAATTCACTCTGCATCCTAATCCATATATCTTCTGTCAAAGGTATTTGTTATGTAAATTGAGGGAATTAATAATAATTTAAACTAGTACTTTACATTCTAATAAACATCTTCAAATTAGCATGTTAATTTTGAATCAATCAGACTTAAATAAACCCTGATATATATACTTTTATGTAAATGTAATTCGTTTGAACATACTACAAAATTCTAGTTATGAAACAAAGAATTGAATTATTTCTGCATTAAGTAGAAATAAATAGAAGTAATAACAACTTTTTATTGAAATATTGCTTGTATAAATACGAAGTATCTTAAAAGTGCATAAGAAGAACTGCTTTAGAAAAATCTAGATCTCAAAGTTTTCAGTTCATAAATTAATGTGCTTATCAAATTTAATGCATATTTTCTTGTTCTTTATTGTGAGTATATAACTGACTAGAATATATATATATAACTGTAGTGTATTCTTCACCCTCTTTTTTTAATCTTTCGAAATACGGTGTTACTTTAGTCGGCTTATTAAGGACGCTGTCCTATCTGCTTGTGGTGTTATCTAGCCAGTGGAGAAGATGTTTTGTAATTCTGTGTTTCAGTTATGTATCATTTTTGTGATAGTAATGTCTCTTTAAAATGCTGATGCAAGCAATCCTTAATTTTAACTAGGGTAATGACATCTGCTGCAAAACGAGTATTCGTGGATTTTTTTTCTCGGTAGTTGCTATAAAATATTTTTATAGTTGCTTCTATATAATTATTTTTTCGTAGAAATCGGCACAGACTTCATCAAATTAATGTAAATAAGTTTAGTACTACTATGTAATAACTAAACTCCACTTGATTGAAAGACCGTTAGTCCTATTTTGTTAACAAAATACTTGTTACTTTATGAAAATTGCTTCTCTAAAATTAAAATATATATTCTTGCTCCGATACTAAAAATATTACTTCTTTCTATTTATTGATTTTGGGAAATAAATGTATTTAAAAGTAGAAAATCGTGGCTTATCTAAACTTATAATATATTAAAAATAGATTGACTACTGTTATTGATTCTGTTATTGACATCTAAATAACAGGGAAATAAAGTTTAACCATCTCTGTTATGGAGGTTATAACGAGATCATTCACTGAATAATAAATAAATGTTTGCTAACAAATGAAAATATTCAGTTTAAGTCATTGACTCGCAAAATCAGTTTTGTTTATTTATGATCTTTATTTTTGTGGAAACTATTCTCACTTTTTAAATATTTGCGTGATATATATTTACTAATGCTATTCATTCTTAAGATTTTCAGATGGATTTTTTTTATCTGTTTGTATTGATGCGCTTAAATATATGCATGTTTATTTTTCAGGAAATACTGGTATGCATGAATGGGGCTTTAAACAATTCAGAATACGACCACCCACAAGAATTAAGGTAAAAGAAAATTCATTAATTTTTTTAAATAAACTTCTGTTACCAAAAAATAAAACGGAAATTATTATGATAACAGCTATATTATCAATATATCTTTTCGCCTTTTTATGGTTTTCTAACAAATGATGATAGCTTTCAAATTTAAATTCTAAGATATAGTTTTTTCAACTGTATTGTAATTCATGGTTTCAGTTATATTTTATTTTGGAGTAAAAAAATTTATTAACGTTTTGACAGTAAAGGATAAATTTTATAATTTTGTAGGTCATTCTTAATCTTTGACTGAGAATTTAACATTTGATCTTTTCAAATAAAATTCAAGCATTTTTCAGCTGTTAATGATGCATTTTGAAACGATTCTTTATATTTTTTGAGGAGAAACGTCTCATAACTTTAATTTACAATCTTATTTCTCAAAATTATAATTTATGGTATAAAAATCCTAAATGTTATTGTTATTTTGTATATATTTTTCCTGCAAAATTTTCTGAGCAAGTTAATCCTTAATTTTTCAGAGGGATGTTCGACAAGTGTACAAATACATAGAATTAGCTCTAGTTATAGATCAAGCTATGGTAAGTATATTTCAGAACTAATCTAATAAAATTTTAGATACGTTTCTTTCAGTTGTGATATTTATTATGTACAATCAAAATACATTCCTAATAATTTTACATTAAGCATGATTTTTAATTCTTTAACTTCTTCTATTTTTCTATTTTACACCAAGAAATATTTTTAAATTTAAAGAATACTATGAATATAAACGCATTTACGCTTAACAAATAATGTACTTTCATGATCAATAAAATAAATAAAATAAAATATTAAACTTATAATGAATATTAAAAAAAGCAATATAGTGTAAAGTGACTTTACAACGTTGTTATTGAAGAAATTTTCATTAAAATAATCCAAATAGTATATTTGATTTTTTTTAAAAAGAAAACAGGTATATATGTACAATATTTTTTATATTTTCTTGAATAAATCTTTTTAACTGAAAAAGACGACAATAAAATAAATTTTTACTGTGCATTTGTTTTTAATAAAAGCTTTTAAAATGGAATTTTATCAAATGTATCGCATGAATGGTTTTCTTAAGCGAATTATAAAATTATAATTATTGTAACCAGACATTCCTCAAGATTTACCTAATATTGTGGAGCTTTCTCAAATGATTTGTAATTTGTAACCATAAATTAATTTCTTCGTTTGTTATTGGTAAGTCGACCACTTATATGTAAGATTTCTGCTTCGCTACGAAGACAATTAGAGTGAGGGAATTTTTTCCTTGCCTTTTTATCCCCTAAGCCAAAGGTCGGCAAACCGGGGCTCTTTGCATAGAACAGAGGTGGACAACCCGTGGCACGCGTGCCACGGTGTGGCACGATGAAGTTGTATCAGTAGCACGCAAACACTCACTGAAAACTTTAAAAAAATTTTAAAAAGTAATAAATAACCATTTTTTTTCAATTTTTTGAAATGGGGTTCTCTTGGACAAAAAGCCTGAAAATTTAGATAAAAATATGCTTGAGTGAATAAATTTTTTCTGCAATGAAAAGAATAAAATAAACTAGTTAATATGAACCTATAATAACCTAATTTTGTTCGCATACGTAAGAGCTAATCCTACTATAGATGGCTTGGTAAAAAATAGCAGCGAATGTATATAAATAGTTTAGGCTTTTTGATAGTTAGTCTTTCTTTTTTTAGACTCTTTTATAGTTTAATGATCTTGTTTCACTTACAAATTGGCTCTTCTGTCTCAAAAGTTTTGTAAACACCTGCATTAAGCCATTTTTAAAATATATTTGCGTTGAAAATCAAAATCTTTTATTTTATTTATCGAAAAATCAATCAATGAATCAAAGCATACAAAACATAAAAATATAAAGATAAATAAGTAAAATAAAGCATTTTTTAAAAAGAATCAATAAACCCTTTTCTGTTTCAGTTTGAGAACAGGAATTCCACAAAGGCCGAAGTTGTGAGCGATGCTATACAGATTCTTAACTGCGTCGATTTGGTATGTATATCGATTTTTCTGCATTCATTTACAACAACCATTAAGAGGATTTCATGCATTATAGGAATGCGGGGCTTGTTTTCCATGTGTAAAATGGATCTTCTTCATTGAATACCAAATGTGTATGTGCATTAGGTCCAAAATCTGAAGAATAACGATCGTATTGAAATGCTTATTTAGCATGATTAAGGAACACGTCATAAAATAATAGTAAAAAACTATATTTCTTTTTACATATATTTTAATTTGTGGTTGAAGGAAATTACAAAAGTTAAAATTTAAAATGTTTTTAAACGTTAAAGCAAACGATGATTAATTTTTTTTTTCATTCATTTTGCAGATACTTCCTCCGATTTGGTAACGAATGTTTCCAATCAAATACTTAAAAAACTGAATAACTCTTGTATTATTACTCTTACAAAGTCATATTTTATGATTAAGACCTTTAAGTGAATAATGTTTTAATGTTTGATAATGAGAAAAAATAACTAATTTTTAAAGGAAACTTTGGATGATAATTAATTGACAGTAGGAATACAATAGCTTAAAAGGGGGAAAAGTAATTGCTCTCTCTTCAGTTAATTACTTAAGACAGATAACAAGGTTGATAAAAATTGCATTTTTCCCTTACAAACTCGTTGATACAGAAAAAAGGACGAATAGTAAGCACATGCTGATATTTACGTGATTTTATTAGCTAAAACGGAAATGTCTTTTAATTCAGCAATTACAGATTAAATTTAGTTATTAGTAGAAAACATCGTATTCATATATAATTTAAAATGTATTATATGTTTTTTTGAAATTGCGCTAAATCGACAAAAAGCATTTAATGATGAAGTAAAAAGCAATTTAGCTTCATATGCGTCTTAGGCAAATCTAATACGAAACAAAATTATAAACATATTTTAGAATACAAACAAAGTATAAAATAAAGTACAGAAATTTGTTACCTTTTTGGATTCAACTACCATTTGTCAAATCTATATATGATCTCTTTAAATATATTTCCATTCTCTCTACATTAAAATATGGAACATATGATTCCCTCGAATCAAAAATATAATTCAAAACAAAATATCAGGGTCCTTTTAAAGAGAAAGGCTGGTATCAAAATGGGGGGGGGGATTTAAAGGAAGGCAATTATTTCTCTTAAAATTAAACAGAAAATTTTACATATATTTTTTTGACTTATATAAATTTTCCAAATGTTCATAAAATTATTATTAAATAAATGTGACATATCAGGAGTAGAGTTTTGCTTTTGCATACTAAATTTCCAATATCTTCCAAAGACTTTTTTCATCCTACGCCCGTCTTCGGCATCTATGCCATTAGTCGACGAGCAACCCAATAAAAATATGACGAAGTATAAAAAGAATTAAAATTTGCCACCGTAGAGTTATCTACAAAAACCTTTAAGACAATAGAGCAGTGTTTGAGGTGATCATCATCCATTTCACCCTGGTTGCACAGAGGCAACAAGCAGAATCCTTTACTCCAACGCAAGTAGTTATGACAAGTAAGTAAAAGAAAGCACGCAACTCCAACATATCGAGGCAGAGAACTGGGGACTCCACTTTTGTAAAGCAAGATATTCCGCCGTTTACCTGCAACTGCGTCACCATACAGGGAGGCTCTATTAATTTGCAGTTTACTGTAAATGATTCTTTTGATGTTACGCAGAGGCAAGGGAGAGTCAGGTTGGGACATGAGAGATCTCGCTTTAGCAAGCCTATCTGCTTTCTCATTTCCAGAGATGCAAAATTGATAGGCGGGCAAAAGTACAAGCGTTGATTGTTCCCTGTAATTGTCCCTGATAATATTTAAGTTTCATTTTACAATTTAAATAAATAATAAAATTTAATGGCAATGATAATTTTTTTTACGATTTCGCGTACTGCTTTTTTTATGCGCTTGCACAAATGTCAAAAATAAATAAATAATAATAATAAGGCATTGTACAGAAGAGTCAAAACTACTCCAAAACACTTTTAATGAACAAACCTTTCATAATAATACATTATTTTTTTATTTGAAGTGTGTCAATCTTTATTTATTTTTAGTTCAAAACTGATTTTCTAGGTTCTGAAAATAGAACGAACAAATTTCAAAATAATAATTTGTCATAGAAGACTTTTCCAGCAATAAATCAAAAGACACTTTAGCAAGGAATTCATGTATAATTAATTGAGAAAATGTCTACAGTATTTTTATCAGTACTTCCTTTTCTTATTCTTACTTTTGGGTTTCTAAGGGCAAAGAATCTCCTTCAAAACTGATTAGTTATTTTGAGAATTAATGAAGTGATATTTCAACTTTGCTTTTCTGAGAATGAAATATTCTACATTCTTTCTCAATACAGAAACTTTTTGGTGGTGTTTTATTTAATAACTTTCTTGGATAATTTCTGTCCTCACAAAATTTTCAAACAATGAAAATCTCCTGAGTACCCTTTTTAAAATCAAATTTTTTCCATTTCACATTTTTAAAAAAAATATGTACTAATTAATTATTTTATTAAAGTTAGTTCAAATTAAATAATTGTACCAAGATGTTAACTATTTAAATTGATATTGCGATATTCTTAGATATTTTTGACTAAGGAAGAAGAGAAGAAATCTTTGGATGACTTTTTTGGATAATTGGATGGAAGTAGAATTTTATTTTAATAAGAGCTTTCAAAAATGTTTGGAATTGCTACAATTCTTTTTAAGCATCTTTACTCGTTGTATATATATGCAAAGGTTTAAATTTTCTGAATTTATTTTCCATTATACAGCCATAGATCCCACTTTTTTTGAGTGATATTCATGATGTGTGAAGATCTTTGTTAACTTTTTTTCTGTGTTTCTCGTACTCCACTTTAACTCAATTATAAGTCTCTATCTGTTAGTAATCTACTCTATTTAATTGTATTAATGAAATAGTAATATTATCTTTAGAAAACTAGCAATGGTTTTTGTTGAAAGAAAATGCGTTTTTATCAGAAACTGCTGGGCAACATATGGTTGTTTCATCTAAAATTCCTGAAATTTAAATCTTCATAAAGATAATTTCCCATACACATCCTTGTTCCAACCTAGATGAAAAAGAAATTTAAATTCTTTAGCAATGTAATCAATTGCATCAAGCATGCTAAACTCTTAGAAAAATAATAAAGCACATAAAAATTTCATTTTTGTATAGTTTTTGACTACAATTTGAGCATTTTTAAGTGATTATATTACTAAGAAACTTGAATTCTAGGAAGTAAATTTACTATAATTTATTCAAAATTCAAAAGAATTAATTTTAAACTTTCTTTCTTAAAATATACCACTTGAGCTGTACACCGTTTTTTTTTTTTTTTTTTTCAAAAAATATTTGTGTTGTTTTTTTAGACATGAAAAAAACTACAGTTTAATATGGGAGGAAATAGAAAACTAAAACAAAAGTAAACTCCTCTGAGCAAAACATTTTTTTAAATATAAGAATTGCATAGCATTTTTAAATTATGAAAAATTCTGTGATGGCTCAAAAGAATTGCTTTCATGAATTTTTTAAACTGATATTGGAGACTTTTGACTAGAAAAAAATTCCTCAGGTGTGCAAGTAGAACATCAAATGGCCTGAATAATGCGCAAAATTGATTGGTAAGAAAAGAGAAGATTCATAAATAAAATAGAAATCCCGTTAATAGCAAATGCTCGCAAAACATGTTATTGATCTTATTTTATTTAAATATCAGCATACTTGCAATAGGAGATGAAAGTATTTTTTTCCCTTCTATCTATCGTAAATGTGAGTTTTTTTTTACCTTTTTATTAAAATCCCATGGTGTGGGACAGTTTTTTAAACTAAACCTCTAGCGCAGTTTAAAACTAATTTTCGATACTCGTGCTAAGAAAGAGAGTAAACGGAAAATTTAATATATAACAACAATAGTTTTGTGTCTGAAATTATCTCAAGCAAAAAGAGTAACAGCTGAATAAAATAAAGAGATAGAAGGGAGAAAACGATCGGTTCTTTAAAGGAGCAAGACAAAAGTTTTTCATCTTTAAAATTAGAAACTTGTTCAAAATAAATGTCAAAAAAGCATTTTTAAAACAAAAAAAGGAAGAAAACTAAGCTTATTTGATTTGGTACCAAAAACATGACAGCATCACCATGAAACCATAATTCCATTTGCTCAAAAATAAAATATTCAAATTGCTTGAATAAAATGATAAAAAGGTATTTCAGAATTAGTGAAACTTTCACTGTAAAAATTATTTCTTTTAAAAACATTTTTTTTTTAATTTAATGCTTGTTTTAGTCTTTATTTTTCTTTCCGAAATAACTTATTTTTTAAAAATTTAAAAATATTGGTTATTAACAGTATATTATAGTTATGATTTAATTTGCTTTTTCTCTCAATTTAAGTTGAAGAGCTTTTTAAAATTTGCGCTTATTTATTTATTCCCATATCGATTTTTAAAAGCGATTCCATGGTTTTCTTTTTCTTTGACTTACAGAACATTGGCTTTCTCAAGTACAGTAAAGATTCGATTAAAATAATCATTGTAATAGATAAATCTTTTTTCAACTCTTGAAAATAATCTTAAAAACTTTTTATTCAATCTATTTTTTTGAGAAATTGTTACGTTGAAGACTTAATTACTCTGATTTTTTCTCATTTTTCTCACTTTTTATTCCTCTATGTCAATATTCTCTTCATTTTTATTGTTAAAATGAAAATTTTAATTCAATTTGAACAAAGTTATTTTGCTAAAAAAAGTAATGATAGAAAAGTAATAAAATTATATTGTGAAAATTTTTCTTGTGTTTTTTTTCTTATTAAGTAACAGAGAAGATCAGACTATCCTATATTTTTGTTGCTCATTTTCAAAATGAATGTTCAAATCACGGACGGTACAACGTATTCGCATTTATTTTTAAATAAATACAGCTGCGTTTCATAATATAATTTATATTTGATGCCAACCAGCTTTCTCAGATATCATATATACATCCCCAATGTAACAAATTGTGTTTCATATATGTCAATTGATATTTTTATTATAAAGGTAAGTTATCTATTGATTTCCATTGCTCCTTTTTTTACATTCCAATCAGGCTCTGAAAGACTTTCACCAGACACATTAGACAAAAGGACGAAAAAGATATTTCCGATAAAATGTTCGTTATTTCTACAGTTTTCTGTGATTCCTTCGCTCTCTGGTAATTAGATTTCCTTCTCTGACACAAAAGCGACTCAATAAAAAAAGAATTCGATGGCAGTTTTTCTTTGACTTCCGTTTCAATCACAAATTCAGTTAGCGAGGGGGGGGGGTACAAATATTTTGGTTTCTTTTCTTAAGTACCGACACTCGTCTTATTGCGTTAGTGCCTCAGTGACTTTTCTTCTTTTTCTTGGCGAGCAAAATTGATTTGTATCCATAATCACTCAAGACGTTAAATGGATTTGCATATTTCTTTATTCATGTGATATGTAAGGAGTCCGTTTCATTTCCTGCGGAATTAATTTACTCATTGTGTCTGACTCAATAAGATAAATTCGTACTTTATTTACTTTTCTTCTCTTGGTTTTTTCCCCCTTGTTCTTACGATGTAAATTTTTTTTTGAAGAAAAGCAGTTTAAGTTCATTGCACGTTTTTAAGTATGCATTCCGTAAGATATTTGTGCCTCTTATAAATGTCACAAAATTGATTGTAATAAAACTGAGATACGTAAAAATAAAAACAATTCTTAAATACGTAGAGAGAATAAATATTTAGTGAACTTTAACCAAAATAATAGGACTGAAATCAACATAAAAAAGTTTCGTGAAAACGCTATTAATTTTATTTATACACAGGCACAATGAATATTATAAAAGGTCCCTTGACTTTTAATTGCAAGCGTAAGACCAAATCTGTATCTCATTGACAGTAGAGAGTGTTGGTGATTATTGTTGATGAAGTATCAAGTTAGAGTTTTTTTTGATAGTTTCTATTATTTCGTTAATGTGTATTTAAATACAAATAACAATAATAATAATAACAATTCACGGGATTGAATATTCGTATTTTACAAAGAGGAGGATTATCTAATTCTCAGTACGCTGTTGTCCGTTTTTCATTGTTTGTGCTTGGACAGCGTCGAACCTTAACCTAAATTTCATACAGATATGAGTCACAATTCATTTTATTTATATTTTTTAAACATATTGTTGTATTTTTATATTGAAGCAGTCTAATGAAAATATTGGGATTAGAGAAGAAAGCGTTCTTGTAGATAAGTGTTGTTTAACTTTTTTTGTCAAAAGTAAAAAATTGGTTGTAGCAAGTGAACCCATTATAATTTACCCCCCCCCCCTACTGTGGATACTGTTTGTATGACTATTATAGAGGAATCTTTTTCATAAAATATCAAAGCAGAAGTCACATTTGTGATCGTATCGACTGTAAGTAGTCAGGATATGATGAAACCTAGAGATTCATTTCAATAAAAACAAGAACCGCTTAAATTTCTAATGATGGACCAATTAAACATAGATTTTATACATGCGCAGAAACAAAAGGAAGGAAATTCAGAAGTGTATGGTTTGAAAAATATTATTGGCTGGAATATATCGTTCAGGAGACGAACTTTTTTGTTTTCCTTATCAATTGTTTGGTAGCACAGATTCTTATACATCTAACTCAAATGGATTTAAAAACTAGAAAGATGCATTTCAATGATTTTAAGAGCTAACTTTAATGGTCGTTTTCTCATTTTAATGCCTTAGAATTTAAGCAAGAAGATCTAAAATCTAAAAAAAGTGTATTGAGCAAGATAGCCATTTATCCAGGTGTTTCATATCGCTCTCTTCATGTCATTGAGAAACTGGAAACCGGGGAACACTTTCTTAGTTTTTTCAATCCCTATTTGATCGATGGGAAGCTGTATAAATGTACTTTCCTCTATTTTCAAAAAACTTGCAATATATACAAGATTGATAGTTAACTATCAATATGATAGTTAAACGTTATGATGGAGCAGAAAACATGAATAATATGTACAAGAGTCTAGCATTCAAGATAAAAAAGCATAAGAAAATCTTAATATGATGTATGTGCATTGTTATATGCATTTCTTAATCTTGAAGATGCATTTGAGAGCGTTATTTCTGTTCCCAATGTATTCAGTATCAAGTAAAAAATACGTTGTTTCGTCGAAGCTTTTTCCAAATGACACGTAATGTTTGAAAAGGTATAAAAATTAGCTTGTTATACAAGTGATGAAACTAATTATTTGTCTCTTAAAGCCCTTTTTAACGCAAAATTTGGAGGGAAATTCGAAACTTTTCTGTCCATTCTACAGCACCTAATATATATGCACAGTATACGTTAGTGATGATTGAAACCACTGTCCCTAAAACTGGCTAAGAAGCTCATAGTTTGATACTGTGCACCCCAAAGTATAAGTGTATTTGCGGATTAAGTGTTATAAAAAAAATTGAAAGGACGAATATTCTTTCAAAGCCCATCCATAACTAACAGTTAACGAATTATGTAGTTGATTTTGCTTATAGAAGTTAAGAAAATTCAAGAAACTTTGGTCTGAAGCTCTTACTTTTGTGAGCGTCGCAGTTTCGTAGGACTAACTGTTTATCAGAAACGAAAAAAATCCTCAGAACCTTAATGAAGAACATACATTCCTCTCAATTTTAACTCGCCTATAGACCTTTACTTAAGAAAATTTTTACAACCCTTTACTAGATAACCTAGTTAACGACATCGTATTACACTTTGATAAGAAAAAACATCACTTCACTGCGTAATAAGAAAACATTATTGAATGCTTCACTGAAGAACAGCTTGATTTTTAATAATCTAACCAAAAAAGCTTTTACAGCTGTGAATGAAGGGTTTGAAATTGATAATGATATTTTATCTGCAGAAATTGATGTGTTCTACTGGAAATTGTTGTACAATCAGATTTGAAATTTATAAGAAAAGGAATGCTACAATTTAAACATGAAAAGATCCACAACCAGAATATATTGCCAAACCTATTAAAGCTTTTATATTTATTTTCAATGTTCCTATATCCACTCCATTGGTATAAAACAGTCTTTCAGTGTCTTGAAAAGCGTAAAATATTATTTGGGGAATTCAATACTTCAAGAGCTTCTAGTACTCTTGGCAATGCCAGCTTTGAAAAAATGGACCTTAACTTAACTGATTATGTAGAAGCTTTGGCCAGGCAGTAAGAAACATAAAGACTTAACTTTGTTTTAAAAACAAACTGTTTGCAAGCTATCATCTTTTATTTCTCTGTCCCGGTTCTTTAAGAAGATGTCAAAAACATACCATTTTATAGCAAAATTTTAACTTTTTTTCACTTGTGTTAATCCTTAATTCCTGCATTTTTGCTCTTTTCCAGTATTTTAAAACGGTCAACACTCGCGTCTCTGTCGTGTACGTCGAGACTTGGGCCCATGGGGACCAGATCGATGTGATAGCGGACGTCCGACAGACTCTGCTTAACTTATTGGACTACACTTCCAGAAAGCTCTATAAAGTGGCCAAAGATGCTACGCACCTGATCACGTAAGCACCATTTTATTTCTTAACTTTACAATTTGAAACAAGCAGTCTATAAAGGGAATAACATGAAAATAATTATTGAATTCTAATGACAATTGTTTTTTGTCATTTTAAGAGAGCAGATAAAGGAATTAAAGTAAACAAAAAGTAAATTAAATTGTTGTTTAAAGTAAAAAAAAATTACATGGTTATTCATAATTCTATCCAAGATTTCGAGGCACTCGAGTAAAAATAATAATAATAAGTTGAGTACAGCAAAAAAGAACATTTGAAATGATAGAAAACCAATTCACACAAGTTTTATTTACATACCTTGCAGGTGCTCTATTTGTTAAACCTTGGTTATACGACATATATCAATGCAATATAATCCAGTTCATGCCCCCTCTACTTAATGTGGTACTATCAACGTTACTGACAGCACGTGTTATCCTTTCAGTGTTATCTGAAAACTTGGTTTTTTACATAAGACCAAGCTTCAGTACCCTCTCCCCGAGATGTAGCAGAACTGCATGAAAGGATAACACATGCTGTCAATAACGTTGATAGTACCATGTTGAACGGAGTGTGACAGAAATTGGACTGTCATATTGATGTATTCCGCGTATAACCAAGGTTTCACACATAGAACACCTGTAAGGTATGTAAATAAAACTGGAATTTTTTTCTTAGTTTTTCAAATGTTCTTTTTTTTTGCTGTATTTGTCTGTTTGTTTTTTTACTATAACGCTTCAAAATCCTAGAAGAAATTACGAATAACTCTATATATCAAAGTAAGCAATTGAATATATACAATGGCATCATATTTTCTAAAGTACATTATCTACCAATAACTAATTGGACACCTCTGATAAAAGAGATAAATAAAGCTTATCCATATTCAATAACTGATATAAACTTCCACCTGAGGCAATTACACCTGATTATTACCTGAGGCCTAAGACCTCCGGGGCATGCTTTCCACATATTTTTGGATGATGGACACTGGCACTTTCTTCCACTCGGGGTTTGGAAAAGACATGCAAGTTTTTTCCCCGGTTGTTGCACCCCTTAATTCGGCGATCCAACCTCATACCAGAGGTTTTCTATAGGATTCAAGTCTGGGCAGGCCAGTCCAATCGGTTCACTCCATTGCCCTCATGCCAATCCATGTTGAACCTCGCAATATGACAAGTTGCGTTGCCATGCCGGAAGTAACAATGATCCAACCTGTGAAATTGCCACAGCATGGGAAGCCATTGTTGTGTAGAATAGTTGAATAGTTGAGTGAGTAGGAGTGAATTGGGAACAACGATTTCAGTCCATACCACTAACATAATTCCTCCTCCCCCAAACTTTACCCCAGGCACAATGCATTCTGGAAAAAAGTATTCTCCAGCTAACGCCAAACCCAGTCTCTGCCATCAGATTGGTGGAGATTGTACTTTAACTCATTACTTCAGTTTCCACTTATCTATGGTCTAATTTCAAAGTGTCTTGCACCACCTCAATCCAGCAACGCAGTTGGAGAGTTTGTAATCAAACACTTATGGGTGGCAGCAAGACCAAGGGTACAAGTAAATGTGCTTCCTTGAGGGGGGTATTTATCGAAACAATAGTCCAGAATGCTTTTTTGGAACTCCAGGAGCTATCAGTTTGGTGCGGGTTTTTCAAATTTCTTTGAACAGCACTCGTCGGTCTTTATATCTTAGTTCCGTGGGTCTGCCGAGTCGAAGCACATTCCGATAGGTATTGGATAGAAATATCCAATACCTGTATTTTATTCTCTTAAATTGAGACCTCTGTTATATTATTAGAAATTCTGTTATAATACAAAATATAATATTGAATAACAGTTACTATCGAATGTTGTTATATATATATATATATATAATTCCTTTGTTTCTAACAGAGGTAAGCACTTCCGGGGCAGTGAAGTAGGAATGGCTGTTCCTGATAGTATATGCACGGCTAAAGCTGTTGGAATTAGCGAGGTGAGAACTATTAATAGTTAGTACATTAAATAATTATTTCAAGATCAATGTTGTCTGTATTCTTAATTTTTTTGTTCTGAATTCCTGCTATTTACCTATTAGTTTGGTAATGTATCCAAAGCTTATAATTTACTCGAAAAAATGTAAAACTATTTGAAACTAAAATGATTTATCAGTAATGTATGTTTTATGTTTTGATTTAAAATTTAAAACTGTGTAATCTAATTCATGAAAAAATTGAAACTCTCAACTCCACCGAACTATTACATTTTTTCCCCTTCTAATTTACTAAGATTTTCCTTCTTTAAGAATTGTCATTTGGGATGCACTTGCATATCAAAGACTATGATCTTCTCATCATCAAAATAGTTTTATGAAATGATTTTGCATATTAATTTCATACAAAACTATATTTAATAAATATAACACAATATGCAACGTTGATTACCTAACTATCTAAATTAAGCTTAAGCGATGTAAAAATGTAATGGTAATCTCAAACTGAAATTTCAAGTTTTTCCAATAATCTGAATTAAAATCACTGAATTTTCCTTAAACAACATTGAATTAAAACTACACAATAAGCTGTTAGGGGTCAGTAGCGTAATTAATAGAACCATCCTTTGGTAAGGATTTTGCCATTATATCACTCCTTGTTGTTATATCACTCATTTTTAAGACATCATCATAAACTTTCAGTTTTTTAAGTGTGACTTTATTTTGAGTAACTTGAATAGTTTCAAAGATCATAGAAATCAAGACATATTAAGAATTTCCAACAGAATTACTTTTATCAATTAATAATTTTATAATACACTCATCCTCAGAGATTAAAAAGAATTCCCTCATTTTAAAATGAATATGAAAATGGAATAAGCTAGACAGAAAATAGTAGGATCACACTAGTTGCGACTAAACAATTAAAATTATTCTAAAATTAAAGTCATCGTTCCCCAAGATAAATCTATGTAACAATTCAGAAAACTAGTGTGTCTATTCTACTTCATAAAATAAGGCGATTCAAAGTATTACCGTCTAATAACAACTATGATTAAAAATGTGGTGTATATTTTTTAAAAATGCGGTTTACTTCGACTGTATTTTAATAAACTATTTCAGGAAATTAATACGGTCGAATTGGAAGAAACAAACTGATAGATAAGGAAAAAATTCGTACTTTAAAATTTATGTAATTCTTTCAGCAGTAGACTTAAAACGTGTATGTCTAGTACAAGAATTACATAAAAGGGTTGCCAAAATGAAAAGAAGACAAGCTGAATGAAAATAATACTTTTATTGGAAGTCAAAAGAAATTTCCATGGGCTCCGTAACACAGGTCCCACCGTTTCGGCAGCAGGCCAATGTCTTCGCGGTAGAAAGATCGTGTGTTATTCTTGAGAAAGTCCGGCACATCATTTTTCATTTCAACGTCGGAATGAAAATGTAATGCTCACTTAAGTGGTCTAAAGCCACAGAGTGACAAATTCAGACTGTACGGTGGATGTTCCAACGGAATTTTTTTAAAATCTTCTGAGTTTCACGGGAGATGTATGGGCGAGTATTGTCATGAAAATCCAATATAGTTTTCCGCCGTTCATAAAAGCTTATATTCCAATTGTTCCCTACTGTTCGACTGAAACAATGCTCCCCATAGATTGTTACCATTCTCTAATAGATGCGTCCACAATCAAAAACCGTACTGCCGCGCGTTGTTCTGACCTGGACAAATCCATGTACAGCACGCGCTATATTACCTTCGATCAATTTCTTCTTAAACGAACAGGTTTCACTGTTGAACGCGGTATGCGGTGTACATCTAAGGCTCTTATATCCAAGTTCAGTGACACTAATACAGTTGTTCTCCTTTTTACGCAATTGCACGTGTCCACTTATCATTTGGGCAACTCTCACATAGATTACTACAACTGTACATTATAGTATCATATAAACGTAGAAACCTATATTACTCTACAATGCTCTTTGGTTTTGGAAATTGACGTCCGAAATAGTGACTCTGTCATTAGACCTCTGTAGCTGCATTAGCTCCTTAATATCAAAAAATGAGTGTAGCACAATAAAATTATAACATTTACAACAATCACGAATGTTTTATACATTGTTGAATTATCTTATTGAATTATCGTTTATGTAAGTAATTATGAATTAATTATTTGATTATCTTAGGACACGAATATTTATGAACCTCAACTAGTGGCCAGTACAATTACACACATGCTTGGTCACAATCTTGGAATGGGCCATGATCATTCTGATGGTACAGGCGGGGGTCCAGGCAAGTATTTTTAAAAGAGATTTTTATTTTATGTGATTGGTGTACAGTTTGAAAAATCATTAGAAAAGTGATCAGTAAAAGTAATTATTAGTACCTGTGAGTAGTTATGAGCAACATTCTGAAAACCTGATAAATGTAATTAGTTTAAATAGTACTATTAGTAATTTGATATTCGTATTATTTATCGATTATTACTTCAGGTTTAGTTAAATGTATCCCACTGAATGCTATTAAATTAATCCCTCTAAATGGCTGTAAAGCCGCCCATCCGGTATAGTGGTCAGTGAAGCTGACTGCGGTGCCGTAGGGACTGGGTTCGAATCCCGGAGAAGGCATGGATGTTTGTGTTGTAATCCTTTCTTCTGTCTGTGTTGTATGCCCCCGTGTAATGCATTGCGTGGTGCACGGGGTTTATAAATGTTAAAAGAAAATGGCTGTAAAAATATATTTTTAAAAAAAATTTATTAATGTCCATTAAAATTTAGATATTCTCATTTGATTCTTATTTCTCAGGTGTTCATTGTCATTCATATATTTTAATATATCAAAGTTTTCAGAATTATTTAATCACTGATAATATTTTTAGAAATGCTGAATTATTAAACTGAAAACAGAAAGTAATCATATATACTTCACCCATGAATATTATTACAACTCATATCAAATTCGCTACAACCATGATGTCTTCTTTGTAATTTTCATTAATTATATTTTGTTAATATAAGTTTACTGACTCTTATTATAAAGATAATAAAAAAACCATTCATTTTTATTGAGGAACAATTTCTCGTTGTAATTCGGTTATTTACGGGCTTGTAATGCAAAGAAAATATAAAAATCATTCGAAAGAAACACTAACACTACTAAATTTTTTAGCATACCTACATAACAAAAAAATTATCAAAAGCTGACTGATCATTTGTACATTCATGCAACCTAAGTTTATTTCGTTTTTATGTCTATAAAAAATTGGTGGAAAAAAATTAGTATACTTAATAGACTAAAATTCATTACAATATTTACCGGCTTAGATATCGTAGAGAGCCGACCGCCAACCTCTCGTCAAACCTTGCGCTAAAAAGGGTGCTTATTATTTTATTGTAGTAATCTGCGATTTCCGTGATAATATCTTCATTCCCGGTAGCCCTCCGCCCAGATTTAAGGAAGATGAAATACTTGAATTGTTTCAATTGCTAATTATGCTAATTATTTGTTGTTCAAATGATTTAATTAATATATATAAAAGATGACGGCGGCTGGAAGCATACAATACCTGTACCTTAAATTTTTTTTTCCCTAGATAATAGCAATTTTTCTTCTCTGTCTAACACTTAGATGATTTTAAGGAATATAATTTCAAGACATAAAAGCATACAAAATATTCTTCGTTAATGATAAATAAATTATTTCAAAAAAGTAGTTGTAGTTAAAATAAAAGTAATAAAAAAATGTTATAAGACACGATATAAAAGACACGATTCATTTGAATCTTATTTGTTTAAAAAGAAAATAATATGTTATTAAAATTTTTATGAACATTATTCCTACAACTATTAAATGATACTTTTTTTTATAATTTTTGATTACTTAAAATTTATAATTGTATTGAAATTTTATTACATCTAGTTTTTTGTATGAATTATTCGATTGTTAAATCTAGTTACTAATTCAACCAATGACGCGAATCTTTTTGAAAAAATTTAAAATCATTTCAATTCAGATATATACGTTTCTAAAAATATTATATAGTACAACTGAAGTGAAGTGGGAAGAAATTAATACGTATTCTTTACAGAGGATTGCAAATGTCAAGACTGGTGGAGCTGCATCATGTCTCAAAATATTCTGTAAGAAAAATTATTTTTCTAAAACCTTTCAAGTAAAAATCATATTTGTATGAACAAAAAAAAACTAATAAATAAGTAAAAATAACAAAATAACATCATTAAAATTGATTCGTAGAGCAACAACTCTATAAATATACGTTACAAAAAAATTCTGTAACTTTAAAATTTGAGTTAGAAGTTAATAACAAAAGCATGAAGATCTGGATGTTCTTTGTAAAAAAAAAATGCGTAGTAATTAAATTTAAATAATTTAAAAAAATCAAAACGGAAAAAGCATAATTTTTTTTCGAATTAATATATTTAGATTTAAAAAACTAGCATTTTTATAGAATATACAAAAATTCAAAATGTTTTCTTTGAATTATGAATAAAGAATGAGGAAGAAATATGACAAAATATTTTGATTTAATAAAGTAACTTGATGATTACTTATAAAAAAATAACTGAGCCTCACAGAAATCTTAGAAAACATAATTATGAAAAACGGTTCAAATTAATTGCTATCATTGTTTTATAGCATGGATAATTAAACTAAATATTCTGATAAATAGAATTTTTTGTGTACAAGTTCTATAGCAAAATTATTTTTTGAAATGAGAGATTAATGTTTGTGGTTTCACATTACACGAACGTTCAAAATGTTATTATTTGCGAAGTAAAAAAGTCCCTTTCTATTTTCAGTGGAGAAAGTAAAATACAGCCATATCATTTTTCGTCATGTAGTCTCCAGGATTACATCAGAGCACTCCGAGTGGGACACGGTATCTGTCTCTTTAATAAACCAAATCAGGTACATTTCAACTCAAAAACTCTAACAATTTAATAATTATTTCCAATCTTGATGAAAAAAACTTTTATTTAAATAAGATATTGTGTGCATATAAAGAAACATATTTGTATTGCCTTAATGCAGGAGTGACCAACTCACGGCACACGTGCCACAGTGTGACACGGCTGAGTTAAAAAAGTGGCACGCGAAAAATTTTTTGATATTTTTTAAAAATTATGAAGGATAACTTATTTTAATTGCAAGGGATCCGAATTACGTTAAATTTTGCAACATGTACCAAAAAGCAATTTTTCATATTTACAAGATTTAGATATCAGAAATTGTTGCAGGTTTTGATTGTTGAACAAATATTTTCTATTATGAACATAATAAAACCAAAATTATCTGATACACACTTAAAACAACCTAATTTTGTTAGAATCTTCGAGATCTATTCCAAGTATAGATGACTTGCTAAAAAACTACAAATTCAAAAACCACATTAAGCAAGTACAGACCTTTCAATAGTTATTTATGAGTTTTTATTTTTAATAGCTATTTAGAATTAAATGTTTCAAGTTACTTATTTTCATTGTATACCTAAGAAAACTCATTAAACCAGTAAAAGGTTTATTAACACTAAAACCTAAGTTTGTACTTCAGTATTATTTATTATCCTATTTTCAAATTTCCACTAATTAGACTTGCGTAAGAAACGCGCTGTTTGCGTTAAAATTGCATTTTCGGTCAATAAGTAAAATTTTTTACTTTTTCATATTCTTTTATTTGTTGGTAAAGTTGGAAGTGGTACGCGTAATTTTTTTTATCCGGTAGTGGCACTCTTTCCAAAAAAATTGGTCATCCCTACCTTACTGTATAAAAATAACAATAATATATAACTTAAATAACCAAACCCTCAGAAGGAAACCCAAACATATTCAAAAACTTATTTGATATTAGTAACATACATTGCTAAATGTCCAAAATACAAAACCATGAATGAATTATTTATTAGATGAAAATTGCTCCTTGAGAGTGCTTAGACCTAAATAAGACTTGCGAATTCTTACCATTGCAGTAAACATGCAAGTACTATGCTTAGTATTTTGCGTATCCTACAAGTTTTATATAAAGTAACGTAAAGTTTTTTTTAATTGCTGTAAGTGTTGAGAGAGGGAGAGAGAAACTTTTTCATATGTTTTTTTCGAAAAATACGGAACAGAAGTCAGTTGAACCCGTTTCTGAGTTTGAAGAATTGTGGCATACAGAGATGAGGATTATTCTTCCAAGAAATCATACCACAGTGAAAGGAAGACCTCCCGGTACCACCAAACTTACGACTAGGCATGTTGTGTGCATATCTGCTGTAGATTGTACTGTATCAGCGAGAATTTTGACGCAAGTGTTGCAGTCTGCTGTACATAAATCTATACCATTCTAAGGCCATACCATTCGATATCCTGTACAGTAGATGTGAATTTCAGTAAGATGTTCAGTTTTGGAATTACCTTTGTATATATACCACAGATTTACGTGTTTTCTGTGGTGCATTACACGTTGGATATGGACAAATGAATGGCACATGGTGTTTCAGACATTCATGAAAGTTTCAGACAGTCCACGATTCTGCTTATAACACCACGATTGTTGCATCCTAGTCTAACAATACCACATCAATCAAGAGATAGCGCGAATTTTACTGAATGCATCGCTATAGTAGTCTTTCATCTCGGATTAAAGTTTGGGGTACTTTTGGTAATTTCTCTTACAGTATTTAAATACGCTTTGTTGGTACACTCAACAGCCATCATCAATCAGTGCTATTTCTCAGCAGTTTTAAAGCCTACTCAGAGTTTACCAGGTGACCATATTCCAATAGGACAAGGCCGCGGTAGCCTAGTGGTTATGGTGACAAACTCGTGGCTGGAATGTCGAGGGTTCCAGTTCTGGTATCACTCAAGAACCACCGTGTAAAAGGAGCTGATAAACGTAAAATCTGTCGAAGTTCAATAACAAAACATAGGTGTGGTAGTTTGGAGAGGGAGTGTGAAATCAAGTGCAGTCCTCGTCATTTGACCATGGTTCAAACGAGATATATCGCCAATAACCCACGTGTTGTTAAAATAACTCTCATTCTCTCTCTAACTGGGTAATACATGACCAGACATGTCACAATGCTCAAGACTTCCTCTTCACTCGCCAAATTCTATCGTTGCCTTGACTACTTATTTTCCCGACTTATTACCTATTCAAAACATACGATTGCTTATTGTTGAAAAAATGAACCAGCATACATCACCCTCTTCTACGTCAGATGTACTTTGACCGCATTTTGAAGTAACATGACATGATTTACTCCAAGAACACATTCAAGCCACTTTCTTGCAAAATTGACGCTTTCTAGCATTTATTGTCAGTCATGGCAAATATAAAAAATACATTTACTGATTTCTTTGTGTTTCTCAAGTAAAACAAGACAGTTATTTTAATTATTTCATGCTTATATTTTATTCTATTTGTCCAATAAATGTAACTTTGAAATCTCTTAGATTTCATTATAACATTTTGGTGTTCCGCAGTGTATAATAATAACAATCTATCTCATATATATAAGTATAAAAATCATGCTTGTATTTTATGATCTGCTTTCTATCTAACGCTACTTTACCAAATAGTTGGAGGATTTCCGAACATGTGGCAATGGAGATATTGAAGATGGTGAGCAGTGTGATTGTGGCAGCATAGAGGTAAATTTCCATGAAAAAAATGTTTAAATATATGTAAATTAACTTTGTGCTAATGTGTACTTTGTGCTTCTCAATTTTTCATGCTATTGAACTCTTCTGTTTTCAAGAAATTAAAATCTCTATTTCTTTAATGTGTCGATCAAAAAAATTTAACATAAAATACTTCAGTACATATTTTTTTCATTTTATTGGCACAAAATATCTCATTAAAAATATTTTATATTGATTTTAGCTGGTAGAATTTCCTCTGTAAGTACGAAAGGTATATGTAATTATAGATATTACATTTGAAACATATTGTGCTAAAAGCATCTATCTGTTCGTACAGTAAAAGGCGGTTATTCTGGAGATTATAGCAGGTGGTTATAATAATGTGACTTGACCCTGTACAACTTAGGCTATATGCTAAGAGATGTTTATATTTCCTTTTATTTTCTATGAAACTGATTGTGTGATATACGTAGGAATGTCTCCGAAGTGACCCGTGTTGCGACCCAATTACCTGTAAGCTCCGGGTGGAAGCAGAATGTTCCGCCGGACCCTGCTGCGAAAATTGTAAAGTAAGAATCATTTTGTTATTGTGTCTCACTTTTATTATTAAGAATAATATTTATAAGGCACCAGTAAAACACATAATTTATACATATATTTCTCCAGTAAGTAGAAAACAATTGCTTTATTATTATTTTTTTAAAAAAAACTAAAGATGATTATAAAGTTTGATAGGGATTTATAGTGTTTAATAAACAAACCACCGGGGCTTCAAATATACTTATTTTTAATCATGTAAAATATGTGTTACACATAAATTTTTTCCTATAATATTATCTTAATTGTAACAAAAAATATGTGTTAAATGAGTGAATCACTTCATATGACTCTAGAGGTTAAGACAATACTTATTTTTTAATATAAAAGAGTACATTCAAGCTCTGGTAAATGAAAAAAAAACAGATTTATTTTCATATATTGTTCTAAATTCACGATGCTGTCATGTAATTTGTGTTTTTAAGATGGACAAAAGAATTTTGTGTAAATTGTCCTTCCCGTCTCTTTTTCAACAAAAAAAAAAAAAAGATTACTGCACAATTTTCGCAACTTCTTTTTCTATTAGGAAAATAGATTTTTAAAAAAAATCAAAAATGATTTTTAAAAATTGGATTTTAACTCTATTTTTAAAATGATTTTGCAGCTGCGACCCTCCGGTCATCTGTGTCGTCCTGCTTTAACAGAGTGTGATATACCTGAGTTTTGCGACGGAAGGTCAGGTCAAGTGAGTATTATTATTTATTAGGTTTGGAACTATCAAACTTTTACGCTCAATTAAGTTAAAATATAAATTCTGATAGAACGAGATTTGTATTCTATTCGGATTTTTTTCCTTGCATACAACTCTTTATTTTACTTCTGTTTTTGAATCTAATAAATTTGAAATAGGATTATCCACATTCATGTGATCTTTTAGTCAATTTCGTTAATTAAATTTTGCTATCAATATTTTTGCTTGTTTTAAGCTATCCGACTACCCTAAAATTGTGAATTTTGCCAAAAATTGACAAATTTTTCATATGATTTTATTTTATAGACCATCTTATTAACTTTATAAAAATACCAAGTTTATTATTTTCCGTTCACTGGAACAAAAACTACAAGTGTTTTAGTAAAGGCAGATGTCATACTTTAAAACGCGTTTTACTTGAAATGTATTTTTTTTTTTTTTGAAAATGCTCAAACGGGGACAGCGATTGCTAAAAAAGTTTTGAAAACAATTAACTATATATAACATTTTTTGTGTATGCTCTATATAATGGTAGAAGTGTTTTAACCTTCAAATTTTTCAATAACAATTTTACTACAAAATTTACAGTCCCTTGTGTTAATATAATCACTGTTTGTTTAAGAAATTTCATATAATAACTAAGATAAAGTGTTCTAGTTTTTGTAAAAATTAAAATATCCCTTATTCTGAAGAGCATTTCAAAAAAGAATAACATAGCAACTCATAAGAAATGAAAATTTGTTCATAAACTTTTGGTACAGAATGGGCCCCGTTTATGTTTTTTGTTGTACATTACCCATTTTTGTATTAATAATTTCTTTTTATCTTCTTAATTTTAGCCTATTTTTCTTAAAATGTACTAAATAAATCTAAAAACCACAAAATATCCCCAAATCTCTATTTTTTTTTTATAAAAAAAAGTTGTGGCAAGTAGTTGGATAACCTCCAAAAAGAATGGGGGGGGGGGGAGTTGGTTTGGAAGGATATTCAAGCTCTGTTATTTTAGGGTTTTTTTTTAAAACAATTGTTTTAAATGCCGGATAGAAATTAATATGGGGATAGTAACTTAAATTTGATAACTAAATACTTATCTCTTGATTTTTAAAGTTTGTACTTATTTCTAATTAAAGTATTTCCAAAGTTCGATGATCAAGATACAAACAATGGAATAAACTTTACAACTTAACTTTAGAGGTAAAGCAAAAGTAATTCTCTGCTTGATGTAAACAAAATATTAAAGTCTACAGAGGGGGAATTCCAGTTGCAACTGAGACTGTTGAAATTAAAAATTACTCTACACATTCCATACTATATCCGTCAATAATGTATGTAAATTTGTAGGGTGTTTATTACTCAATAAGCAAAATGAAAATAATTAAATTATTACTCGATATGGGGCAAAAGGAAAGATTCATTCCGAAATGTTGTTTTAATTTGTTCCATTTTTTTTCATATACAGTGCCCAACTGATCTGTATAAAAAGAATGCCAGTCCTTGCAATAATGGTGAAGGTTACTGTTACCATGGAAATTGTCCCACGCCCGACAATCAATGCGAATACCTCTGGGGTTACGGTAGGAATATTTGTTCTTTTTTTTACCATCAGAATTTTTGCATTTTATTTAGGAGTATGGCTGTGAAAAATTAAGATTACATGAGAGATAATTTGTTGTAATTATTTTTTCATAAAACTTACACTTCAAGCTGTTTAATTATATTCTATTAATTTCTTGCTATTAACAATTCTTTTCTGATCTGTAGCGTGAAAAACGATGAATTCTTAAATTATATATAGATGTCTTTTTAACTAATATATTCGTTTTAGTTTCATAATAATTTGAATGAAATTATAAAGATAGAATTCTCTCAATTTTTAAAATTATTTATAATACATTACAATTATTTCGATTATTCAAGATATCCTGTTTCTGTCAATCTTCTTTATATTCCTTTACATATGGCTTAGTACTTGTACAAATGCAAAAAAGATTTAACACTTTGATTTATTTTCTTTGTTCCTATAAGAAATTTAAAGTGATAGAAAAGAAAAATGATCGTATTTTTCGGTTTGCTTAAAATTATAATCTTTGAAATTGATATTTCAGATTGTACAATTAAGCATAGTATGCCTATATTTGTTATAAACACTCGTTAGTAACAATTGATACTCTAATGCAGTGATCTTCAAATTTTTCAATTCTTAGAGGAATTCACACTTAGAGGAATATATCTTAAAATTTTTGAAATAGATCATGTTTTTGGTATTTTATGCCAAGTTAATTAAGTATCGCATTTCTTAATAAATAAATGTAATGCATTTTTTAAAAATATAATTTACTTATTATATATCTAAGCAACTATCGATTCTAAGCCGCATCCTAAATTTTCAGCAAGTTTTTGTGAAAAATGGAAAATAGTGCAAAATGATTTATTTATATCTAATTTTACGAAAATAAAATAAATTTAAAATGAAAACTATTAAGAAGTTAAGAGCTAGTTTTTTTACCAGTATGAAAAACTTTTATATACACACATGAATCTATAATTGCTCTAATTGCACCATCCAACGAATATGTTTTTCCCTTAGATTCTAAGCCGCACCCGATTTTCAGTATGGTTAACACTGGAAAAAATTGCGGCTTAGATTTGAGTAAATACGAATTGTATTATATATATATATATATATATATATATATATATACTAGCTGTTACCCGCCC
Organism: Trichonephila clavata; assembly: GCA_019973975.1. Classification (NCBI taxonomy): domain Eukaryota; kingdom Metazoa; phylum Arthropoda; class Arachnida; order Araneae; family Nephilidae; genus Trichonephila; species Trichonephila clavata. The sequence continues at coordinate 2,661 of BMAO01027583.1, read as the reverse complement.
GCTTCGCTGGGTATTTCATGATGTTTTATAAATTTTTACTGCTTATATATATGTATAAATTATTGATATCTAAGTCCTAGCATTAAGAATTCGATTATATTGAAAAATATACTTATACCTTTAACTGTCGCAAAAAAGGGCAGAACTCATCTAATTTGTATTTTCTAAAAATCTCTAAAATTGAAGTATAGAATGATATTTGCTCTTTCGTAACCCAAAAACCAAGTGGATTCCCGCAAAAACAATTTTCGGTGGATCTCTACTCCGTAAATTGAACATGCAAGCCAAATTTCAAGTCTAAATCTAACAGAAAAAACAAAAGTTTTACTATCAATATCCCCGTAATCCCGTTGAGAGCCGTTTTCCAAAATTACCGCTCTTAGCGGATTTCAATTCAACAAAAGAAAATGCAAACCAAATTTCATTATTATAGTCCTTGTAGCTCGAAAAAAGTAATTTTTTTATCAATACGTCCAGTAACCCCCTGCAACCCCCCAGAACTTGATTTGCTTAAAATTTATTCTTAGTGGATCCCTATTCAACAAAAGAAACATGCTTAACAAATTTCAAGTATATGGGTCTAACAATTAAAAACAGGAATTTTTTTCTGTAACTCCTCTTGACCCCTCGCAAACATCTTTAGGGGTCAATTTTCATTTTACTCTTTGTTAGAGGAACTCTATTTCATGAAAGGAACATGCCTACCAATTTTCAAGCAGGATGATCAAGTAGTTTAAAAATGGAAATATTTATCGATTACGCCTCTTAATCTCCTGAAATTAAACTTAGTAGTTGATATTCGCGAAACCCATTTTGTAGCGGTTCTCTACTTTACGAAAGGAATCTGGTTATCAATTTCAAGACTGTACGTCTAACAGTTTAAAAATGAGGATAATTGTCTATAACGCCACTTGAGCCCACGCAACGCCACTTCTGGGTCTGTTTTCACAAAACCCATTTTGTAGGGGAATTGCACTCTATGAAAGGAATCTGCTTAGCAAAATTTGAAGACTGTGCGTCCAATTAATTAAAAATGCAAAAAAATTATCAATAACGCCCCTTGAACCCCCCAACGCCACCTAGGGGTCGATTTTCACAAAACATATTTTGTAGTGTATTTCTATCCTATGAGAGGAATCTGCTTACCAAATTTCAAGACTGTGAGTCTAATGATTTAAAAATACAAATAATTATTTATATCTGCCCTTAACCACCTGCAACACCCCTTGGGGGTCAATTTTCTTCAAACCCGTTTTGTAGCGGATATTTACTCCATGAAAGAAACATTTCTACCAATTTTCAAGCAGCTAGGTCAAGTAGTTTAAAAACGAAAATATTTATCTATTACGCCACTTATACCCCGCAACGCCACTTAGAAGTCTGTTTTCACAAAACCTTCTTATAGCGGACTCTATTAAATCAATCTATTTATCAAATATAAAGACTGTGCGTCTAATAGTTTAAAAATGGAAATAATTATCTGTAACGCCCCTTAAGTCCCGCAACGTCACTTGGGGCAATTTTCACGAAACCCATTTTGTAGCGTATCTCTACCCTATGAGAGTAATCTGCTTACTAAGTTTCAAGACTGTACGTCTAATAACTTAAAAATCGGAATTTATAACGCCCCTTAAACCCCCACCCCGCAACACCCCTTGGGGTCAATTTCCCCCAAACCTGTTTTGTAGCGGATATTTACTCCATGAAAGAAACATTCCTACCAATTTTCAAGCAGGTAGGTCAAGTAGTTTAAAAACGAAAATATTTATTTATTACGCCACTTAATCCCCTGCAACGCCACTTAGAGGACTGTTTTCACAAAACTTTCTTATAGCTGATCTCTACTCTATGAAAGAAATCTATTTATCAAATATAAAGACTGCGTCTAATAGTTTAAAAATGGAAATAATTATCTATAACGCCCCTTAAGTCCCGCAACGCCACTTGGGGGCAATTTTCACGAAACCCATTTTGTAGTGTATCTCTACCCTATGAATAGGAATCTGCTTACTAAGTTTCAAGACTGTACGTCTAATAACTTAAAAATCGGAATTTATAACGCCCCTTAAACCCTCCGCCCCCGCAACACCCCTTGTTGGTCAATTTTCCCAAAACCCATTTTGTAGCGGATATTTACTCCAGGAAAGAAACTTACCTACCAATTTTCAAGCAGGTAGGTGAAGTAGTTTAAAAACGGATATATTTATCTATTACGCCCCTTAATATCCCACAACGCCACTTAGAAGTCTGTTTTCACAAAACCTGTTTTGTAACTGATCATTATTCTACGAAAGGAATCTATTTATCAAATTTAAAGACAGTGCGTCAAATAGTTTAAAAATTTAAATTATTATCTATAACGCCCCTAAGCCCCTGCAATGCCACTTGGGGTCGATTTTCACCAAACTCATTTTGTAGCGGATCTCTACTCTCTGAAAGGAATCTGCTTACCCAATTTCAAGATTGTACATCAAGTAGTTTAAACATGGAAGCAATTATTTATAACGCCCCTTAACCCCCTTAACGCCCCTTGCGTTTCGTATTTCGGAAAAATCCGTTCTTAGCTGACGTCTACTCTATGAAAGGAACATGTCTACCAAATTTCAAGTCTGTAGGTTGAATAGTTCCGGAGATATCGGGATTAGTCAGTCAGTCAGGTCA